>MIQA02003932.1:0-16295 GCA_001887855.2 Sclerospora graminicola | reverse complement strand
ACGCATACAACCGCGGGCAGAGCCTCTTGCGGAAGTACGAGATGAGCTCATCTCTCTCAGCACCGACATGTGTCTCTGTGAGAAACTTCGGTGGCTCCGAAAGGAAGATCTTCCCCCCAAGCCACGCCGTGAGCGTACGTTCTTCAACGAGCGTCATCTCTCGTTGAGAACCGTCCATGCGGTAGCGGTACTTGTTCCGGGCGCATTCGTACAAGAGTCGGTACTCGCTCTCGTGGGCCTCCGAGCAGTGCGGGGCCCACGACGCTGCATCCGTAGCTGTAGCTGGCCCAGCTCCCGCCGTTGCTTGTCGCGCGATGCGCTCTTTCAGCTTCGCCACGCTGGCTGGCACCCAAGCTCCGGCTGGCGCCGGTTTCGGCGGCGAGTCAGCCGCCGCCTTCGTCGCAGGACCGCACTCGTCGGGCCCTCGTCCTTGCATGCTTGAGCTCTTCCCGAGCGCGTACATGTGCGTGGTGACAGTTGTTGTAAGCCAATGGTACCCTTCCAGAAGTACCAGCCAATCAGATCGACGCTTGAGCAGTTGGCCGCTTTTTTGGAAGTGGTCATATAGATATATGACGAAGTAAATGACTTCCGCAACTCAAATAAGGGGAAAGAACAATATGTAACTGCATTTAAAGAGTTAGTTATATAGGGCTATCTTTGTTCAGCTTAGTGCAGTACTTTCGCGTTTAGCTCGAGTTGTCTCTGGCACTTGTTAGTCATAAAAACCTTTAGACAAAGTTTTTGGAATTGAGTCACCTTTCGGAATATTCCCATACCTTGAGTTGATTGATCGAATCAGCTAATTTTTTGTACATTTCTTGGAAGTTTGAGTAACTTACAGTGCAGACAGAAGATGGAAAATGAAGAACGTAAGACTGTTTTTTCTTACGAGGGCATTTCAACTGAGGTAAGCTCTAGATAATATTGTTTCTCCTAATTATATAATCCCTCACAGTTTCTTATGTGTAGGTAGACAAATATCGGTCGAAAGTTCCGATTTCCGAAAATGATCCAGCATTACTATTCGTCTGGGATGTCGACGCATTGATTGTTTTTGTTAAGCATGTGAAGGCATATTGTGCAAATCCCAAAATTCCAGCTCCAAATGTTACAGAAGAATGACATCATGGGTCACCTCGCTCTTCATGCTGGAGGTCGTTGCGAAAACGTGATGCTGGCACCAAATACGCTTAATCAGTACGGAAATGAGCGCGATGCTTTAACACAGATTAAAGTTGATCCATTTATCCAACATTATATGTACCAACTCCGGACTGGTGTTTTCTTGGCACATACGTATGTGCTTACTGATCGAGCAGTGATGCGTGCTTCCTGCTCAGCGAGCTGGCCCTGGTGCACCACGACGCCAAGTTTTTGAATGATAGATAGATCATATTGATCTATCATTATCGCGCGTACGAAGCAACCAGTTTTTTGGAATAAGGCAATATATGTTTTCTTTCATCCCAAGGGAAGATGATTGTTTTTTTCTGTCGCGGAAGACGTTGTTTATCTGCGATGATGTACGTTATGTAGAAGTACTTTATAGAGATATACTGCTCAAAACAAAGTTGTTTCGCCACTGATTGGTTGTGCTCAATTTATCTTTATATTTCTCGTAGCATCACATCGATACTAACAATTAAAGCATTGGCTAGAATGGTACTTCTGCTATTCGGGCAAGACGACGCTTTCTAAGCTGCTATGCGTTGTGTTTAATTTGGAGCTCATATATTGTCACGGGAGACTCTTACACAAGAAAATAGAATTGCAAATAACATCTGATCGCCAAGCGCAGCGCTGCATCGCGGCTAAAATGTCGTTCCTGACTCGACATGGTGAGGCTAAAGTTACAAATAGTATGGAGCAGGATCATAGCGGCTGGTGTGCTCGACAGAATTTTTCGCACCACCGATCAGGGCAAAGCAAATCTTTTCCTATGTCCTGCTGGTCGTGTTTCTTTTTGATTTATCTGTATTCAAACTGCGTCGCTCTTCGAATCAGTGACTGCGGGTGCGTTATTCTATTCATCATTCAACATTTGCAAGAAGCCCACTGACGCTTTTTCCCGGAAGCACACAAATGACTCGCTCTGAATGTAGTGGTACATCGGATTGATGCTACGAAAACGTCAGATGCAATCTTAGAGGACGTTGCATCCTACCCCACTCTCTTGTAGCGAAATCTCGCCATGCACATTCAACGGCAGCACTAGCAACGAAAACAACAAGGAAGGATTTACTAAAGATGCAATGCCACAGAAGATAACGATGACATACAGCTGTATAAGTACAAATATTGGTTGAATACTTTTACATTATACTTTTAAAGACTGATGACACCAGTAATGTTCAGTATTGTTCTCGTGATGTCGCTCTGCTAAGGCATATTTGCGAGCGATGGACACGGTGTGAGCTTTTAGTGATGTCAGCAACCAGTGAGAAATGCTGCCAAGCTGATATCGGTATATGAGACTGCGCGTTGGATCAGAAACATCGGTCGAGCACGATTTCGAACATACCAAAGCAAAGGGCGCGTGGGACTCTCCAGCGTTTTCACAACGTATTACATCGCCCTCGGAGCTGTCGGAAGTTCATGGTGGTCGCTACTTAGACGACAACGTTTCAAATCACGACGAAACCCCGAAAGATCCATTCCCCAACACACCCCTCGAGCCTATTGTCAAGAGCCTCATCAGTGATACTTAAATGTAAAACAGCTGGCGTCTGTCGGGTATGCTGTCCTCGCCCACAAAAGATAGTCACACGACCGCTTCAGTTAAAACGTCACAGTGCTCGAGAGTCGAGAAATGCCACGTCGCTTGCTCCTAATACTCAACTCGATTTGTAGATCAAGTTTACATTGACCAAAATAATGATCAATTTTCTAGAACAACAAAACTCGATACTTTTCCTAGACTTTTCTGATCGAGAACCACGTCGTCTCTCAGCTGCCAAAGCGTAGATTGAGAATTCGGACTGTAAAGATCGAAGATGGGGAGTAAAGAGCGTGAGGCAAGTAGGACTGTTTTCTCTAACGAGGACATTTTAAGTGAGGTGAGCTCTGTATCGTATTGTTTCTCTCAGTTCTTCACTCCCTTACAATTTTTATGTGTAGTTAGACAAATATCTGTCGACAGTTCCGATTTCCGAAGATGAGCCAGCATTACTATTCGTCTGGGATGTCGACGCCTTGATTGAGTTTGTTAAGCATGTGAATGCATACCGTCTGTATCGCAAGATTCCAGCTCCACCTGCGTGGCTAGCAACAACTTCTCCAAATATTACAGAAGTTACACTGACGAACGACATCATGAGTCACCTCGCCTTTCATGCTGGAGGTCGTTGCGAAAACGTGATGCTGGCACCAAATACGCCTGTTCAGTTCGTCAATGTGATTACTACTTTAACACACATCGAACTGCATCCATTTATCCAGCATTATTATGGACCGACTTCGTGCTGGTGTTTTTTTGGCACATACTTATGTGCTCACTGATCGAGCAGTGGCGCGTGCTATTCCTATTCAGCGAGTTGGCCCTGATGCACCACATCGCCAAGTCTTCAGATGATCAAAATGAGCTATCGTTATCGCTCGTACGAAGCAACGATTTTTTGCATAACGTTAAGTCAATATATGAGATACATCAAGAGCACCCCGAAACTCCCAACACGGTATTTTATTACAGAATTTAACTCACGTTTATAATCGCATGGAGGTAAAGATGGCCACCTTCGCTAGCTCGAGACCAGTACCGGGGAGTCCGAGAAAGCCAGGCCACCACCGGTCAAGATAGAGCGTTTTCCCTCCCAACGCCTTGACGGTTGATGAATACGTCACCATTTTACCCGCTGGGACTTTCTGTTGGCCAACCTTGTCACCCCCAGAGATAATGTTGACTATCACATCCTTTGTTCGGTGCTTGTGAATTCAATTCGCACCCTACCGTCCCCTCTGCGTTTCCACGAGATCGTGCTGTGTTTAAATGTATTTCCCACTGTCTCGAGGCCCAATGTGTTGGCTTCTGTTCCATCATCGATCTCCCCAACGAGTTGTGTCGCTCCACAGATTGTTTCAATATACTCCGCAATGAGACCGGATATACGGGTAAGATCGATATAAAAGAGAGTAGCGATAGTCATAAGCACTTTGTCCGCTACTACTCGCGTGTACTGCTTTGCAGTTGTCAATTAAGTCGTCCACCATTATGCCATATGTTTTGCGCAACAAATCTCGTGTCTTGTACGCAGTGGTTTCGTCCGATTCCATAATCATCTGTTCCATACAATTGTTCGTGACGGTAGGTATATCATTCAGCATGAGATCGGACTTGTAGACAGTCCCACGGAGATTGTCAATCGAGATTTCAGGCTGCGCTTCTCTCATTTCGGCTATCGTTCTCCACGTACGATCCGTTAAACGCTGGAGCTCATAGCCACACGTCGAGTTGGACTTCATGCCAGTTTGCAGCGAGGAAATCGCAGTCTCGTTCAGATCGTTCCCAGCATACGTAAAATTGGACCGGAGAAGGAAGGCTTTAAGCTTTTCCCACGTCTTGAGGATTCCATCCGATCTAGCCAGGATCTCGCCCAACATAGTACCGATGAGCACACTGGCGGGATCGAGGAGTTTCCAATTATACGATCTGCCCATACACATGACAATTGAGACGGGCAGATCGATTGTAACACAGCTCGTTTGGTACAATGCGAGCAAAACTTTCTCTTGCGACGTCTGTGGATCCGACGTCTTGATTGCGCGAATATAGTTGACAATCGCTCGCGCGCATTTGATGCCGACTCGCACAGGCTTGGCGAGCTTGGCAAATTGTCCAAACACGCCCAAGATCTGTACCGAGAAAAACGCGTTCGCGGCACTCACGAACTTTAAGAAAAATACACATCATTCCCAATCACAGTATAGTAAAAGGAGAAAACAGAATATGGGATACACATACATTTGATATTGGCTGTATGGAGGGGGAGGGGATAACAAGGTTGACTGTATGCAACTTCTTCATAGATCCTCTTACATGTATTTAGGTACGGTATTTATAAATGTAATCGCACCATGAGGCTTATAATTCATAGAACTTTCCCGAAAGGTCGCCCGTCATGCATAAAGTTCAGACGAACAGTCATCATTTTGTCGAATGCATTCGAAACCGCATCTAACTGGAAAAGCCAAGGGACATTGCGCCCAACAAATGTTGGCTTTATAGTCGAAACCATACGGACAAGTCTTCATAATATAAGCTTTTCGCCAACATGTTTTATCCATTGCAGGATCCGATCGCTTGCCTATACTAGGACCGACCCAATTTCGATACGTTGACACAATCTTGTCCTTGGAATTGACAGTCGAGCCGATCTTGATGGTGGGTGGAACCGTTACAATTGAGAAGGATTCTGAAGACAAAGACGATCCATCCGCATCCATGCCGACGTTATCTTCCGATAACGAGATTGCATCGTGAAGGTCGGGATTACTTGACGTCAACGTGTCAAGGAAGGACGAGCTGCGGTAGCTCTCGTCATGCGACGACCTTGAAGAAACGGCTGAAATTGCGACCGTCGGTGTCAACGGGTTAGTTTGACTGATCACGACAGTCGGTTTCGCTTGAGTCCATGTGGAACAAATGGAACCACTTGCTATTAATAGCACGAGTACCACCACCACCTTGGTTTGCCGTGTCAACATGTGAAATGTAACGTTGATGAAACGCTTCACGGTACTGAGCGTTTCGTTCGATATGCTCGACTGTCGAAGTCTTCATATCAGTGACTCGTGTCCGCGATTGTGAAATGCCAGTCAATTACAAAGTGGCGAAAGCCGTTGGCAATGAGCTCCCGAAAGCATCTGACTAGCGAAAACAAATTGGCGAGTTCATTGTTGGCTCGGAGAGAATCTCGCCTCGTCGCTGAACAAAAGATGTACATGTTAGTTACCGGTACATGTAATTTACGCCTGTTTTTATCACGTACTATCTTGCAGGGAGTTTCTCTTCATTAGAGCCAATGATACGGCTGCTGGCTGCTGTTGAGTGCAATTCCAGCGCCGTCGGATTCCAGATATCCGACGGCGGTGAAAACAGCTGTTGTATCATCCGAATTGGTCATTGCACAAGAAGTCTGATTCATAATTCACTGTGGGAAGAATTTACTTCAGGAATATAATGGATAACCATTTTAGGAACTATCGAAGAGTGTCCTCTCACGTACAGTACGTAATAGAGAAATTTTCGGCCGTTCCGCTGAGTTGGGCGCTTATTTTTACGCAGCAATTTCCGACGACGTTGTGGTTTGCTGAGAGTTGCACTGCGCATAAAAGGAGTAGGAGTTCGAAGACGGAACATGTGGTAATTTCTCTTACGAGGACATTGCAACTGAGGTAAGCTCTTTATTTTCATTATTCAATCTCTTACAGTTTCTAATGTGTAGATAAACAAATATCTGTCTAAACTTCCGATTTCTGACGATGATCCAGCTCGGCTATTCGTCTGGGATGGCGGTGCATTGATTGAGTTTGCTAAGCATCTAAATGGATCTGGTAGAAATCGCAAGATTCCTGCTCCATATCAACTACTTCTCCAAATGTTACAGAGGTTACACTGACGAACAACAGGTTTTGCGCGTATTCTCGAATTAAACGACATGCTTCACCGCTTGTGTAGACTCCCGTCAGTTTCAATGGTAGGACAATGTCCTGTTGAATAACCTTTTGCCTACGGCTACATATGTTATTCTTCATCCTTCTTCTTTCCAATACAATAATTAAAGCTCACTATCGGACGAAAAAATGAAGGAGTCCAGAGACACTCGAGCTAAACGCGAAAGTACTGCACTAAGCTGAACTAAGATAGCCCTATATCACTATCATTTTAAATGCAGTCAGATTGTTCTTTTTCGCCTTATTTGAGTTGCGGAAGTCATTTACTTCGTCATATATCTATCTATATGCTGGACAAAATCATTAATGAGGACATCCTTCATCCCGTTTCTTATATTCCTCTACATATTTTTGCTCTATGAGAGTGGCGTCACGCAACGACCTTACTCCAGGATATGTAGACATGATAAGCAAAGCTATTGGTTATGCTGCTTTCTTTCGATTAGTTAACTAAAGTGAAGAGAGCTTTCAAGAAGGTCTCGCAACGAGTACTTTCGACAAAGTGCGGTCCGAGTGTGAACGCGAACAACCTCAGGTTGGCATCGGTCAATAATGAATTTATCTAACATTTCCATACTTAACTATTTGAGTGAGCAGGATTCGACAACCGTATTGTCTTCAAGGCAATTTTTGCTGGATTTGTATCGCTCACTGCTCAATAGTACTTAGCCGTGATTGTTATCCGTCAGCTACGAAGTTTTTTCGTGTCATTTTTTTGGTCTGCACCTGCAATTTCGCATTGACCCATTGCACTTCCGCATGACCTTCAAGTTTCAATACACGAGCAAAATCACTACTGCATCATGTGGATGTTTGAGACCGCCATTCAAATCCGTAGCAGCTTGCGCTATGTCTTCTTCGCTGGTATACTCAATGTCATGTATTTCTTTTTCACTCAGAAAGTCATCGATGTACTCAATGATATGCATCAGGATCGTCAAAAAGTCGTCGATGTACTGAGTTCCGCTCTGATGAAAGACAACGGGCGAATTGTCGCTGTAAAGTTTACTTCATCCGCGTACTCACTTAATACTCAATAATGTGTCGTCTGATACAACATCCTCGTCACTATGTGCGTCTAGTTCCAGCTCCCGCATCATGGAGCTTTCACTGAGTGACAGCACTCGAGCCCCCTCCGAATCAAAATCATCCATACCAAGCGCGTTTGCAACACTGTTGACCCAGCGAGATCGAATGGGTGTCCGACGGTCTCTAGGATGTCGAATAACTCGCATCTTTTGTCCAGGATCACGGCTGTTTTGAATATTGTGGGAACTGTAATAAATCTGCAAACTGTCTAAACATTCGTCACTCTACTCGCTTTTACAAAGAGTACGAATGATGATATGTAAGAATACATATATTGACTTAAACGTTATGCAAAAAATGGTTGCTTCGTACGAGCGATAAAGATAGCTCATTTTGATCATCTGAAGACTTGGCGATGTGGTGCATCAGGGCCAGGTCGCTGAGCAGGAATAGCACGCGCCACTGCTCTATCAGTGAGCACATAAATATGTGCCAAGAAAGTACCAGCACGAAGTCGCTCCATATAATGTTGGATAAATGGATGTGTTTCGATGTCTCTTAAAATGTCGCGCACATTTCCGTACTGAATGTACGTATTTGGTGCCAGCATTACGTTTTCGCAACGACCTCCAGCATGAAGAGCGAGGTGACTGATGATGTCATTCGTCAGTGTAACTTCTGTAATATTTGGAGGAGTTGTTGCTAGCCACGCAGGTGGAGCTGGGATCTTGCGAGTCACACGATATGAATTAACATACCCAACAAATTCAATTAGCGCGTCGACATCCCAGACGAATAGTAATGCTGGCTCATCTTCGGAAATCGGAACTGTCGACAGATATTTGTTTAACTAGACATAAGAAACTGTTAGGGATTGAATAAGTAATTATATTAATGCCTTGGTCAATGTATACTTGCTCTACAGATCGAGTTGAGTATGAGGAGCGAGCGACGTGGTATCTCGCAAAGATTCTGGACTCTCGAGCTCTGCGGAGTTTTAACTGAAGAGGCCGCGTGAATGTCTTCTGTGGGCAAGGGCAACGTACCCGACAGACGCCAGCTGTTTTACATTTAAGGATCACTGACGAGGCTCTTGACAATAGGTTCGAGAAGTGTTTGGAAATGGCTCTTTCGGGTTTTCGTCGTGATTTAAAACTTTGTCATCTAAATTACGACAACTTTGAACTTCCGACAGTTCCAGTGCCGATGTAATACGTCGTTAAAATCCCATGCGTCCTTCTGTTTGGTATGTTCGAAATCGTGCTTGGCTGCAATCGAAGCCGGTGTTTTTGATCCAACGCGCAGTCTCATAAACTTGCCAGCATTTCTCACTGGAGAATCTTGTTGTTGCCACGCTAATCCAATGAAGAAGCTCGCACCGTGTCCATCGGCACGCAAATGTGCTTAAGCAGAGCGATATCAGTCTTTGAAAGTAGAATGTAAAGTATTTTTTAAAAAAATCTTTGAATAACTTGTACAATGCTGTTGAGGCTTTATTACGAGTAGAAATGAGAATGTAAGAAAAAATATATTGACTTAAACGTTATGCAAAAAAATGGTTGCTTCGTTCGAGCGATAACGATAGCTCATTTGATCATCTGAAGACTTGGCGATGTGGTGCATCAGGGCAAGGTCGCTGAGCAGGAATAGCACGCATCACTGCTCGATCAGTGAGCACATAAGTATGTGCCAAGAAAACACCAGCACGGAGTCGGTCCATATGATGTTGGATAAATGGATGCGTTTCGATGTCTCTTAAAATGACGCACACATTTCCGTACTGAATTATCGTATTTGGTGCCAGCATCACGTTTTCGCAACGACCTCCAGCATGAAGAGCGAGGTGACTCATAATGTCGTTCGTCAGTGTAATTTCTGTAATATTTGGAGGAGTTGTTGCTAGCCACGCAGGTGGAGCTGGGATCTTGCGAGTCACACGGAATGATTTCACATGCTTAACAAACTCAATCAAGGCGTTGACATCCCAGACGAATAGTAATGCTGGCTCATCTTCGGAAATCGGAACTTTCGACAGATATTTGTCTAACTAGACATAAGAAACTGTAAGGGAGTGAAGAATTACGAGAAACAATACGATGCAGAGCTCACCTCAGTTGAAATGTCCTCGAAAGAGAAAACAGTCCTACTTGCCCCGCGCCCTTTACTCAGTCCGAATTCTTAATTTACGCTTTGGCATCTGAGAGACGACGTGGTTCTCGATCAGAAAAGTCTAGGAAAAGTATCGAGTTTTGTTTTGTGAAAATTGACAATATGAAACTTGCTACAAATCGAGTTGAGTATTAGGAGTGGCATCCCGCGAAGATTCTCGACTCTCAAGCACTGTGGCGTTTTAACTGAAGCGGCCGTGTGACTGTCTTTTGTGGGCAAGGGCAACGTACCCGACAGACGCCCGCAATGTCCAATCAATCGCACAAACGACGAGGCTTTTGATAGTGACTCAGTTGAGGAGGTTGGGAAATGGCTCTTCGGGGTTTCGTCGTGATTTGAAACGTTGTCGTCTAAGTAGCGACCAGCTTGAACTGCCGGCAACTCCAAGGGCGATGTAATACAATGTGAAAATGCTGGAGACTCCACTCGTCCTTCTCTTAGGTATGTTCGAATTCGTGCTTGGCTGCATTCGAAGTAGATGTTTTTGATTCCACGCGCAGTCTCGTAAACCGATTTCAGCTTGCCAGCATTTTTCACTGGAGAATCTTGTTGCTCACATCGTAATCCAATGAAGAAGCTCGCACCGTGTCCATCGCTCGGAAATATGCTTTCGCAGAGCGACATCACGAGAACAATACTGAACATTACTGGTGTCATCAGTCTTTTAAAGTATAATGTAAAGTATTAAACCAATCTTTGTACTTATACAGCTGTATGTCATCGTTATCTTCTGTGGCATTGCATTTTTAGTGAATCCTTCTTCGTTGTTTTCGTTGCTAGTGCTTCCGTTGAATGTGCATGGCGAGATTTCGCTGCAAGAGAGTGGAGTAGGATGCAACGTCCTCTAAGATTGCATCTGACGTAGCATCAATCCGATGTACCACTACATTCAGAGCGAGTCATTTGTGTGCTTCGGGAAAAAGCGTCAGTGGGCATTTTGCAAATGTTGAATGATGAATAGAATAACGCACCCGCAGTCACTGATTCGAAGCGACTACAGATAAATCAAAAAGAAACACGACAGCAGGACATAGGAAAGATTTTGCTTGTGCCTGATCGGTGTCGCGAAAAATTCTGTCGAGCACCTAGCCGCTATGATCCTGCTCCATACTATTTGTAACTTTAGCCTCACCATGTCGAGTCAGGAACGACATTATAGCCGCGATGCAGCTCTGCGCTTGGCGATCAGATGTTATTTTGCAATTCTATTTTCTTGTGTAAGAGTATCACGTGGCAATATATGAGCTCCAAATTAAACTCAACGCATAGCAGCTTAGAAAGCGTCGCCTTGCCCGAATAGCAGAAGTACCATTCTAGCCAATGCTTTAAGTAATTGTATCGATGTAATGCTACGAGAAATATAAAGATATATTGAGCACAACCAATCAGTGGTGAAACAACTTTCTTTTGAGCAGTACATCTCTATAAAGTACTTCTACATCACGTACATCATTTTCGGAAATCGGAACTGTCGACAGATATTTGTCTAACTACAGATAAGAAACTGAGGGAGTATATAATTAGGAGAAACATTATTATCTAGAGCTCACCTCAGTTGAAATGTCCTCGTAAGAAAAAACAGTCTTACGTTCTTCATCCGCCGTCTTCTGTCTGCACTGTCAAACTTCCAAGATTCACATAAAAATGTACAAAAAATTAATTGACAACTCTTGACTAAAAAACCAAATCGCAGTAACTATTAATAATAGGGAATATTCCAAAACGTGACTCAATTCCAAAAACTTCGTCTGACTCAAAATATTTAAATGGTTTTAAATATTTTACATGCTGTTTAAACATTTTTGACACGGGAATTTATAGTTAAATACGACTAAAGTTACGGTTACTGCGCTTTAATGACTAACAAGGGGGCGTGTTACTCTTGCAATGATGGTGTGTACTAATATATCCCAGGAGCGACCTAAAATAGGCAAGCACATTTTCCCCCAGTATTTGCCTTCACAATGGAACAGTTTATTTTTTCAAAGTTACTTATTTTTTGAGAATGCTGGTGGCTTGGGCTTCATCAACTAATTAGATGGTCAGATCTTACATCAAATTTATATAGCACCCATTCTTTGCATCGCTTGCTTTTAGATAAACATGAAAAGTATGCAGCTCACTACGCTTTATTATATATTACATCCCGAAATTTCGGACAATCGATAAAATGAATTACTACTATCCAAAAGTTGAAAATGACGACGTCCAGATATCACACAAAGTGCGATGGCCATTATACGGCTTTGCGGTCCACCTTTATCATATCAAGTCTCTGTTTTAGAGTACTTGATCAATTCAAAATATAACCCAATTGGAACAGCTTGTTAGTAATAAAAGCACGGTAACCGTAACTTTCGTATTTTGCCATAAATTCCCGTTTAAACAACATGTAAAATATTTAAAACTATTTAAAACCATTTGAGTCATCTTTTGACGGATTTGAATCACCTTTTGGAATATTCCCTTAATACATCGAGTTGGACTTCATGCCAGTTTGCACCGAGGAAATCTCTGTCTCGTTCATACAGCATACGTAAAGTTGGACCGGAGAAGGGAGGCTTTAAACTTATCCCAAGACTTGAGGATTCCATCTGATCTAGCCAGGATCTCGCCCAACATAACTTGAACAGTACCGATGACGACACTGGCGGGATCAAGGAGATCGCAATTATATAATCCGCCCATGCACATGACAATTAAGACGGGCATATTGATTGTGACATAGCTCGTTTGGTACAATGCGAGCAAAACTTTCTCTTACGACGTATGTGGGTCCGACGTCTTGTTTGCGCGAATATAGTTGACGATCCCTCGCATGGTGCCAAGCATCGCTCGCGCGCATTTAATGCTGACACGCACAGGCTTGGCGAGCTTGGCAAATTGTCCAAGCACGCCCAAGATCAGTACCGAGACAAACGCGTTCGCGACACTCGCGAACTTGCATAATAGTTCAGATGAATAGTCATCATTTTGTCAAATGTATTCGAAACCGCATCTAACTGGAAAAGCCAAGGGACATTGCGCCCAACAAATGTTGGCTTTATAGTCGAAACCATACGGACAAGTCTTCATAATATAAGCTTCTCGCCAACATGTTTTATCCATTGCAGGATCCGATCGCTTGCCTATACTAGGACCGACCCAATTTCGATATGTTGAAGATACTACTAGGCAAATCATTGTGAGCAACTAGCTGCGATCTGTATGCGAGAGAGACATTGCGAACAAGACTTCGAGAATGTTCGAGAGTGGAGAAAATTCTAGAAGCAGGTAGATCTAGTAGTGAAGGTAGAAGTGGCTGGAATGTTAGTTCATTAACAACAAATATGATCACTTCTAAACTTACCGTCCAAGCGCAAAGTGCATCAGGTTATGAGCCCAAACACTGGGAACGAGAACGAGATACTCCGCGAGGGGAACTATTTTCTCTGGGAGTTCAACGCGCGTATGGCGTTAGCGCGCAAGGACTTGGCAGAACACGTCGAGTACAAGGAAGAGGACGGGATCGACACGAGCTCATCGCAGTGGAAGTCCGCCGATCGCAAGGCACTCGCTGTGATCGCGCGTATGCTGAGCCCGCAGTATCAGACGATGATTCGGACTGCGAAATCTGCCAAGGAAGCATGGGATACGTTGGAGTCCTTTTTTGTTAAGAGGACGATGCATAACCGCATCCAGCTCAGAAAGCAGATGCATGAGTTTAAGATGACGAAGCAAGACGCAATATTGGAGTATCTACTTAAGTTTGACAATCTGGTGATGGCCATGAACGCTGTAGGAGAGGCGATTTCTGAAGACGAGCAACTCGTGATTCTGTTAGGTAGCTTAACAGACGATTTTGATGCAATCGTAAAAATCATAGAGAACAAGAATCAAGTAACGATGATGGAGGCCAAGGAGATGCTGATACGTGAGAGCGAGAAGATGAAAGAGCGTGAAACGAGTGAGAGCGCACTGCGTGCGAGTGGTCAAGACGAGAGCCGACAATCTCGCCAGCAGCAGCGATTTGGGCAGCGACGAGGTCGTGGGCGCTATCGTGGACAACAAGGTGGACGTGGTTCGTTTCGAGGTCGTTGTTTCAAGTGTGATGCAATTGGTCATCGGCAAGCAGACTGTCGGTCCGGTGATAAGAATGAGCATGTATTTTTTGCAACGACGCAAACTACGTCGGACTGGCTGGTAGATAGTGGTGCTACATCACATATGACGTTCTGCCGAGATGATTTTACTACATACGAGCCATTAGTGACTACTATTTGTATTTCGAGTGCTGATGGAGGTTCGATGCGAGCAATAGGGGCTGGTTCTGTGCAGTTTCAAGCTTTGAATGGGACAAAGGTGACGTTGACAGGAGTTCTGCACGTGCCGAATCTTGCTCGCCGGTTGATTTCTGTTCCATCATTGACGGACAAGGGTGTCACGGTTGTATTTCGTCACAAGGTTTGTGAAATCTCTTTTAGAGGAGAGAAGTTGATGGAAGTCGCTCGGATGGGAAAACTGTATGCGACTGTAGCGGAGACGGCGAACGAAGTGCACGACAGTCGTGAATTGATGAACGCTGAAGAAAAACGTGAGACAGAACTGTGGCATGCTCGCCTCGGACACGTCGCTAGTAGTCGCTTGGAGAGCATTGTGAAAGTGTGTGATGGCGTGCCGAAGAAACTGGTTGCGTCCATGAATGACATGAAGCTATGTGACGGATGCATCAAAGGCAAGATGAGCGTGGATAAATTTCCATCGAATGTGCGCGGCCATGTCAAGACCACTTCAGTGTTGCAGCTTGTACATACTGATGTCATGGGTCCTATGAGTGTGAACTCGCAAGGCAAGGCTCGCTACGCTTTAACTTCTATTGATGACTATTCTCACTTTGTGGTGATTTATTTTCTCAAGGGGAAGTCCGAAGTACTGGACTACTTCAAGAAGTACAAGTCTGTGATGGAAAATCAGTTGAACGCGCGAGTGAAATGTGTTCGTAGCGATAATGGGACTGAGTACGTAAACAAGAAGTTTGATGCGTTTTGTGCGGAGCATGGAATTATTCACCAGACCACCGTTCCATACTCACCGCAGCAAAATGGTGTTGCTGAACGCATGAACAGAACTATTGCAGAAATGGCGCGGTCGATGATTTACCACTACAACATGGAGAGACGTTGGTGGGCTGAAGCGATGCAAACAGCCGTATACATAATGAATCGATTGCCGTCCAGTGTGAGACCGACGTCATCTCCCTACGAATTAATCTATGGTTTGCGACCATCACTGGAACACCTGCGGGTATTTGGCGCTCGTGGCTACGCTCACGTAGACAAGGCAAAGAGGACGAAACTTGATGCCAAGGCTTTCCGTTGTATGTTTCTCGGTTACGCGGAAGGCAGTAAGGGCTATCGTGTGTGGAACTTGGAGACGAATAAGCTCGAAATTAGTCGTACCGTCCTACTTGATGAGAGCTTTGGTGATACCTACACTACTGTGAATCCTCAAGGGAATAAAGTTGTGCGAACTATTATCCGTGACGATGATGTGGCTGTTTCTCTAATTCCTGTCCCAGCTGATAGCGAGACGATGGAGGTAGATGAGGATGCCCGCGACAACATGGAGGTCGATGAAGAGGGCTATGATAGTGTGCCGACTGGGCGTGAACAGATACCAAGCAATACCGATCTGAATTTACTACCTGTGGCTACAGTAAATACTGTGCAGCAACCAATTCGTGAACAACCGCAAGTGGAAAGACGCCCACAGCTACCACCGCCGACCGAGCAGCAGCAACTCGGGTATAAACGTGATTTGAGTGATGCTATTGTTTTCCGTCCACCTGTTGAAGGACAATTGGTAGTGCGTAATCCTGCTCAAAGTACGCAAGTAGATGGCAGCGAGGGACGTCAATTAGTTGTTCGGCAGCGCTACGATGACTGGACGAATGAACCAGAACCGAAGAGGTCGCGACTACAACTCACCGAGCAGGCCAACTTGTTGGAAGAAGTACCGAATTCTTATCGTGAAGAATTATCATCGGATAACAAGAACGAATGGAAAGAAGCGATTAATCGTGAGTTGTACTCACTTGGTGAGCATGGTGTTTGGGAAATTGTGCGAGCACCAGCGGACGCAAAACTCGTCGGATGCAAATGGGTGTTCGCGTTGAAGAGGAACGAAAGAGGAGAAATCGTTCGTTTCAAGGCGAGACGAGTCGCTCAAGGTTTTAGCCAGACCTTCGGTACTGATTTTGATTAGACTTATCTCCTGTTGCAAATATGGCGTCGATTAGGATGTTTACGGCGCTGTGTTGTCAAATGGGCTACATGATTGAACAATGTGATGTTGACACTGCCTTCTTGTACGGAATTCTGAAAGAGGTGATTTACATGCGTGTACCTGAAGGCGTGGCACACCAGCCGGGAGAAGCATGTCTACTG
>MIQA02003931.1:13418-31017 GCA_001887855.2 Sclerospora graminicola | reverse complement strand
GTGACGTGCGCACAAAGGACAGCTTCGCACTCCACAAGAAACTATCCGAAAGCATAGTCTTCCAAAGCTCCGGTCCATAAGTAAGACAAATGTAATGACATAGGAAATTAGATAGTTTAGGGTTCAATTCCAGCGCAAGGTTTGCTATTTATTAAAGTAGTAATGGAGGGCATCAAATTTCAAGTATAACCTGTAGTGACGACCTGATGATGGCCTAGTCTGAACGCGATCTTGCGTGCATATTACGAATTATTAATGAAACACAATATGAAAACTATGATGATATTCGTGCCGCGGATTGCCAAGCGATTTGAGAATTTGCACTCCCATGTGCACACAATGTGACAAACTTCCCACGTCACATTCATTACGGTAAGCTGTACCTTCTTTATGGTACATGGGAGAGTGAGGTGCTTGTTTTGCGACAGGTGCTGGTTTTCATAATTGATGCTCTGACTAGTGCTGGTTTTGCGATTTACTCTTAAGGGACATTCCTGACGGGAATGACTACGGTGCATGGAACACATCACGTGCGTATCATAAAAAAACTTGAGGGAACAAGAGATAGAAACGGTACATTGTACCAGTGTGTGCCTGTACGAGATTCCGACCACTAACACCTTAACTACATCTTGATAATCTAGCTATAATATTCTTGCCCTACCAAGTCCGTGATCTAGACTGGAACGAGTAAACCTATACTGAGCTAGATTATGAGCAGCACATCGTACTTAAAAAGTTCCCCGAGCGTGAAGCCTTTCCCTTCCTCGATCTTGCGGTGGAGCCGATTTCCAAATCCATGACCGAAGTCTTGGGTGGAATCCGGATACCCACTGGCCCGGACGACCAACTATCGGAGGGGGTACTCCGTTGATCCTGATCAGCATCAGAATCAGATGAATCACCATTATGGTGACTGATCTGATCCTCCCGGTCATCTGGCCGGTCTTCATGCGCGTCAGGATCTATGTTTATCTTCATCTCACCTTGTGTACCCGTTGATCGGGGGTGGTTACACTCACTTAGGTGGACTCGGTGACGAAAACGATGATCTTGATCAGGTCGGAGGGGATGACCTTCTCGAGACGGGGGGTGTCCTCGGGTGGAAATCTTCACCGGAGAACGGGTTGGGGTCGATACTTAATCAGTATCTAGGCACTGATCAGGAAAGTTCGTCTGATCAGGCCAGCCAATGAGAGAGAGATAATACGAAACCAAGAAAACGCGATCAAACAACGATCTTCCACAGTAATCCACAAACGTTATCTCCACAAAACCTTTTCCAATATTATTGACGTGTTCCAAACACGTGTGCGTTGAGGGTGAGGTTCGATCACCTAAAACAAACCCGTCGGGGGTCTTCCGGTAAGCCAAAATGCGTCTAAGCGCGTCTTAACCGGGAATTAGTTGAGCAAGAGGGGACTAATCAACCCTGTGCTCCCAATGACCGCAACACGTGGCGGAGTGACTCTTTGCTTTAGGGGGAAAATCAAAACCTGTTATTATATATGCAATGTCCTATACCTGTGTACCATACACCAACTCATGCCTGACTTATACTTCGAACCTATTTACTTCGTCGCACGGTTGCGTAGCACCACCTTGCCCATCCTGGCCGCACCTTCAAGCTGATCTGTACCACTTCTGCCCTGATCACGACCCGACTCCTAGAAAGATCTTCAATCCGTCCCGATCTTCGATAAACGACCTTGAAACCACTCGAGATCTGCTCTTCTAACACCTGCCCACTTCGTATCCAGCCCGACTTAACCGAGAACTTTACTTGCCTTCGCATCTGGACGCTGATCAGAGGCTGATCAGCCCTGATCACGATCGGTATAGTGATCAGCCGAGTGATCAGGTGGTGATCAGGGCGATCTGCCCTTGATCACCTCGGCAACGCTCTGGGTCACCATCACCACGACTCAATTCATCTGCTAAGCCATATTTCCGACCTCCATACCTCGTCAGGGCAACCATATCACACCGACGACATCCGATCGGGCCTGATCGGGACTTTCCGCATCTTTCCTGTACGAATCCATCAGTGATCATCATTCACACAACCTGTCACTCCACATGCCCGACTTCATTCCACATCTAACCTTCAGTTCTCGGGCATAATCGGCCGATCAGGCCGTAACTTCGTGTCATGATTAACTTCAACCACTGTATCGTTCATAGATCGGCTAGACGGCTGTCCCTGACACGTCATGTCAACAGTTGCTCACCTCGTCTTACATCCGCGGGAACTCCACTTAGTAATTGAGATAACGATCTTGATCGTGATCTTCATCGTTCCATCAGTGTCTGGGACTGGGCGTAATGGCAGTGTTTGGCTGATTTCTTCACATCGTGAATACCCGTTGTCCGCCACCTTTTCATCGTAACTGTGATCGGCCTTTCCCACCCATCAACCGTCATATGTTGATGGGTGTTCCATCGCCACCAATCAACGGCCATGTGTGGTCCACTTCGTTCTCAACATTTTCTGATCGCTTTACCACAGCCGCCCCTGAGACTAACTGTAGCCGCGCAACGACTGCAGTTCGACTCATTCACTTCCAAATTTCCTCTTCGACGATCACCATGGCTGACTTGATCCGATCTCCTCTTCCTTCTTCGTCATCTTCGGCTGCCCGCCCGATCGCTGCCTCGCCGTCCGTTCCAGTTCGTCTAATCCCGCGATCGCCCCGATCACGACTTCAGCGCCGATCACGACCAGCCTTATCCGTCCCACGACAAGCATGACTCCGTATCGCCCGCCTTGGAATCCTCCCGCTCGACCTTCTTCAGATCGCCCCCTCCGTTACCTGGAACAGCTCGCTCGTCTAATAGATGGATCGGGTCCACTCACGTTGGGGTCCGTGGAAGCTTGCCGACTACGGTCGGAACTCCGAAGTGCAATTCCCGAGTTGGTTTCTCTATATGATACCAATCGGGCACTTAACGCTGAGTTATCCGACCGTCGGATCGTTGCCGATTCCTTGGCACATGATTCTTCTGATCTGGCTAGCCAGCTGTCGACTCTTCGGCTAGATCACGACCGACTCGACCAAGACTTGCAAGACATGACTGATCGTGTTCAGAGTTTGACGATGGAGCGTGATCAGCTATCCGCTGACCTCGCTGCTCTGCGCCTCTCCAGGCCTTCGGACACCGTCGCCTCCTTACAGTCGCTGATCGGTTCGCTGACTATTACCATTCGCCATCAAGGTACGTTTATTCCATTCACTTCTTCTGTAATCCGTATATGACTCTCCATGTTTATTCCCAGACGAACGTATTGAGGAAATGAAAGACTCGATGCTCGAGATGGTGGGTCATCTACAACGGCTCGATGATCACCGTCTCGACCGTGATCAGCTGCTTCGCGACAAGATCTGCACTGCCGAAGACGTAGAGCGTCGGGAAGTCGAGGTTCGCTACTCGGATGAGCAGGTCCAGCTCCTGGTCAAGCAACTTTCCGACTCTCGCATCGGCCGCGCCGACATACAGAAAAGGTTGTGCGAGAGTCGGAAGGCGGCTGAAGATTGCCGGCGCGAGCTTAATCTTGCTCGGGTTAAACTTGAAACCCTAGAGCTCGATGATCGCGCCTGGCTCCAGCATAACGCCGACTTGAGGAACCTTGCGGTGCAGACTATGGAGAGGTGGACCAAACCGAACACCGGTTCGGAGTCAGTTCGGACGGCTTTGCAACGGCTTCCTGAGCTGATCATCTCCTTCACTCCGTCCGGAACGCCACCACAGTCTTCCGAGTCTGCCCCGCCATCACCAGCGTCTTCCGTCGCTTCCTTGCCGGCCCATAGTGCTGATCAGCCCGTGATCAGCACTGCAGCGGCTTCTGCGTCTACTCAATCCCGTTCGCCAGCGACTTCGAGATCAGCCCCTTCGGTGTTAATTTCCGCGAAACGCAAACGGACCAGCTCGTCGAAGAAGAAGATGACTCCCACCAAACGCTCTCGTCTCATGGTTGACTCGGACGATGAGTCGACTGATCTGGACGAGAGGACGTTGTCTGCTCTGTCCCGATCGCGCAGTACTGATCGCCGTGTTCCAGTGCCAACCCTGTCTGGCGTGAATTCGCTGACCCAGGCCAGCGCTCTGCTTGAGTCCGAGGACGAGGACGACGATGGTCTCGAGGAGGAAACGCCGGCTGCGGCTGATCCCAACGTTTCTCCACCGGCCAATAGGGCAGTGATCGCCCCACCGCTCAATTTCACGGGCGTTTTCATCCCGGCAAGCCGATCATCGATCGAGCAGGACGATTACAGCTATAATCCGAACCAAAGGTTCATGAATTTGTACGTCGTCATGCAGGGCAAACCAACTTCTGCTTACATGGCAACTCGGAAACCTTGGAGTGCTGATCAGGTATGGGATCTGACGCCTCAGGTTCTCGCTGTGAGGCACAAACTCGTCCCTCGCTTGTGGTCCCGCCCGCTAGGCTGGATCTTTCCGACAAGATCGCCGGCGCCCAAGGATAAGCAGTGGCAACCGAGGGTGCTGACCAGAGGCGCTATCGAGCTTCTGATTGATTCAGCACCTTGGGATGTCCTCATGACACCTATGCCCGGGCTGGCGTTTCCCAATTACCCCTGGTTTGTCGATCTGCAGGGACGTTTGGCCCTGTATTACCAGGAACACATCCAAGCGATATGGGAGGCGACCCACCATTTCCCGATCACGGCGGCGATGCGCAAGGACGCGTGGATCGAGCATTACGCTCGCAAGCGTCGACGCACCAAAGCCGGGGCTGCCTGGGCCGCGATCTGCAATTATATTGTCAACGGGATTTAGCGCGGCGAGTGCGATCTGGACGTTTTCTTGTTTCCTGCCGTGCTGCATTTACCTGTTCGTCGGGCGGGATCGCGAGGACTCAAGGCTGACGGCGGGGAGTGGTATCCCGGTTATGGGCATCAAACTCCGGTCGCCACGTTGCGTGATTGCCTGATCTGGACCGATCAGCAGGAGCCTTGGCGGAACCAGTTCCGATCAAGCCCCATGGATCATCCATGGTTCGCGGTTTCTCGCCTGCGCACGAAGTATGGCCCGTGATCGTCGTGACAACCAGCTTTCGTTTCGTTTTTCCATAATCATTAATATATCACGACAGTTCTTGATAATTTTCACGTTCCATATTCACACTTCCTGTTCAGGTCCCACTATTGCCTCCATCTTGTATATCGATCGCTCACATGTATGCAAATGTAGTTCTCGTGCATTATATGTATATATATATCCATTTACTCCAAACCAGCTCAACCACCCTGATCTCCACTTGCTCGACCATTACATTTGGCTGATCTGTCACAATGTGTCAACCCAGGCTATTGAGATTCCTGGTTGCCCTCTTCGTGGGTTTGCATCACTCCAAATCTGTTTCGTCTCACCCGATCACGTTCAAATTCTCTTAATAGAGCTCCACAGTTCAGATCACGTTCGTCTACCCACTCGGGATCGTTATAACCCTTCCACCGAACCAAGTAATCACGATGGGTCCGGCCAAATCGGGTTCTCTTGCCTGATCGGGTATCCAAAATCTTCTCCACTTCAAATTCGTTCTGGTCCAACGTTCTTTCCCAACTGTCTTCGGGTAAGAGAGCTTCGTCGAAGTCAAACCTTGGCTGATCATCGCATGACAGCCTGGTTTTAGGCCGATCAGGGTATTCCCGAACCAGTTTCAGCTTCGACAAGTGGACGATCGGGAAAATTCCGTAATCGGTACCTGCAGTAATCAGCCGAGCGGCATGATCACCGATCAGTTCGGCTATACGGAACGGTCCATGCCACAGATGTGCTAACTTCTTGGCATATCCTTCTTTCACGCGATCCAAATAAAGCCAAACCCTTGACCCCGGCTCGATATTATGCGAATCAGCCTGGTCATTGTTCCGATCAGCTCTTTCTTGGCTCCACAATCGTTCGTTGACTTGCTCCCGCGCATGTTGGTAGTGACGTTGGAGTCCCATACGCCATCGACGAGCTTCGCGATCTCGACCTCGGGTGCATCCAACAGGGATCACCGACTCGATGGTAGATTGGGGGTCCCAACCATACGCCAAGTAGAACGGAGTATCTCCTCTGATCCGATCGAAAGAGGAATTCAGCGCAAACACCAGTCTCTCTGCATATTCATCCCAATCTTGTTGAGCGGAGTCCGCGACATACATCTTGATAGCTCTAGTTAGCGTCTGTACCATCCGTTCGGCTTTACCATTCGCCTGCGGACGGTATGCCATGGTCGCGCTCTGTTTCTGGCCAAGCATCTGATTAAATGATCGGAAGACTTCGGCCATGAAATCTGGTTCGCGGTCATGCCTGATCACTTTACTAGCTCCAAACCGTCGAAAAACACATTCTTCGTAACTGCAAGCAACTTGTTGGGCTGTTCGGGTAGATCCCGCTTTCGCGATCACCAATCCCGTGAACAGATCAGTCCAGATCAGCAACTCTGTGTTGCCCTTGAACGATTTTGGCAGGGACGGTATGTGATCCATTGCTATCACTTGGAAAGGGTAGGTCGCCTGGATATTTCCGGGTGATCTACCCCGGATGGTTGGCATACCTTTTTTCCAGTTTCGCAATCCGTACATGTCCCGACAAACCTTTGTATACTTCGGTATAAGCCTCGCCAGTGAAAATGTTTGCAAATCCTGTGATACGTTCGACCTACGCCCTGGTGGCCACCCTCTAAACTGACGTGATAATGGTGTAAGATATTAGCTTGTAAAGTCTCCGGGATCACGAGCCTTGCCGATTGGTCTAAGTCTGCATCGGCCTGATCAGCTCGAACATAGTAAAACAATAGATCATTTTCGTCGATCTCGTAGTTGGACGCGATCTTGGCACAATCTTTTGCATCACCCTGGCTCAGCTTCTCCAGATCACCCTTTAGAAACGCCTTCAAATCAACGATCCATTTTTCCTCGTCTTGTGCCTTGAGAATTCTTTCGATCCGCATCTCCTGTACTATTTCTTCTGTTAGGCTTTCTCGAGAGAGTGACCTGTTAGGTGGTGATCTGGCTCGTGATCTCGTCATGATCGAGATCTGGGCTGCTTCCTTTTTATCTTCCGCATGAATCAGCTCGGGCAGCCTATTGATCTCCACCAATTCCTCCAGCAATGCTTTATCAGTAACTATCAATCCGGTCTGATCACGCATGGCCATAGTGGCTAGGTGATCTGCGCTCCGATTCCAATCACGTTTCACATGTAAAAGATCATGCCTTGGCCATCCACGTAAAGCTTTCATAACGCGATCGTTCAGTAGCTTCAAACGCGGTGCTTTACAGTCGATCTCTCCAGTGATCTGCCGAATTACCAGGTTTGAGTCTCCGCATATGATTACTCTTCCGATCTTTTGCTCTTGCAAGAGATCCAAACCTAGCAGCAGACCACGATATTCGGCCTCATTGACCGTGATACCTGGAGTATAATCTGAACCGGCCGATATAACAGTCCATTCAGGCAGTTTCCATAACAACGCGCTATACGCCCCCACGCCTTTCTTGACACTCGCTGATCCGTCAAAACTTACAACGATCAGATTTTCCCTCTGAGCCGACAATTGGTGAGGGTATGGTAATCGATTCACGTGGTTGCTTCCGAGGAGCCACCTCGATCAGGGCTTCATCGACTTCTGATCGGGGCGTGATGCTGGCTGCTAGTGTTCCGAGAATTTCTTCTTCGCCCTTGGTGCACTTGATGATTTCCAAAGTCCACTGAGATAACACCGCTGCCCATCGCCCCAGTCTCCCATCTAAACCACTCGCTGACAGTAACCACGCCAAACTAGATCGCCTGGATAATACCTTAATTGATCTAGTTACCAGCATAGAGTAGCAAACATCCAATACACGTAATAATGCTAGCACTTCTTTATCCACAATACCATAGTTAACTTCGTTCGGTTTTAATGTTCGGCTTGTGAACGTCACCGGGCAATAAATTCCGTCGTGATCTTGGACCAGTGCGGCCGATATTGCCCATTTACTGGCATATAGAATCACCACGGGAATCTTCTCCGGATCGAAATGCTTCAATATCGGCGTCGAGATCATCTTCGCCTTCAACATACTGAAAGCTACCATAGCTCGCTTCATATGGTCCTCTGGCCCTGGATCCGTTCGATTGATCAGTGATCTGGTCTTGAGATCCATTTCGGTAACTTCAACGTCGCGATCAGTCTCAATCGGTGATCTTCCTACCCGATCACGTTCTCGTAGTCCATGATAATCCACTTCCTTCAGTTCATATAGTATAGCGGCGTAAATCGAGAAGTCTTCGATAAATCGGCTATAATAATTCAGAGATCCGAGGAAGGATTGCATGGCCTTCAGTGATCGGGGAAAGTTAAGTTGCTGAGGACGGCCAGATCTTTCGGGTTCGCCTCCAAACCTTGGATGGACACGTTATGGCCGAGGTAAGCGACCTTGGGTTGACCCCAGAAACTCTTGACCACACTGATCGATAAATTCCAGCGCTCGCAGGTGTTCAGAAGTCGTTCGACCTTATCGCATAGCATATCCCAGGATGTTGCTGTGATCAAGATGTCATCTATATATGATCGCCTTCCCAACACTGATCGGCCCTGATCTTGGTCTGGTTCACCTTCCGTAAACACATCATGTAGATCAGTGGCTTCCCGATCAGCACTGATCTGGAAATACCCATAGAGAGCATTGTCGATCAGCCTCTGATAGATCTGTGGGGCATTCTTTAATCCAAACGGCATCCGATTCCATTCAAAAAGCCCAAAAGGTGTAACGAAAGCCGAGATCTCTCGAGCGCGATCAGTCATCGAAACCACCCAAAAACCACTAGCCATATCCAGCGAACAAAACCATAAAACTTTATCCAGATCTTCTAATAAATCATTGATCAGGGGCATCGGATAGACCATCAACTTCGTGAGGCGATTCACCATTCTATAGTCGATACACAATCGAATATCAACCCCATTCTTCTTAATCACGATCATGATCGGTGATGCCCACTGCGATGTTGATGGTCGGATGCGTTTGTACTCAACAAACCCTTGATCAAATTGGATAACTTTTCCCGGTATTGAGGTGCAACTTTACGACAACGCTGAGCGATCGGCCTCGCATTCCCCACGTCTATATCACAAACAGCTCCGAATGCGGCTGGGGGTAGGGCGTTACCTTTCTCCATCAGTAGATGGCGCCTTTTCCAGATGATCTTCTTCAGCTGATCGATCTGCTCGGGAGTGTTCACTTCGGGATCACCGACCTGTAGATCTTCCATGGTGACTTCTGGCATATTGGGCGATACTTCCGGTAAAACGGCCATCTGCTTCTCGATACCTTCAATGTACTGATCGCCACCTTCGTGTATACACACTTGTTCGTCTACCTGATCTGCCTTTTTCTGATCGGTGTCATCTTGAGTCGCTCCTTGTAGGTCACTCGACTGATGGTCTACTTCGGGTTCACCTTCCTCCGTAATGACTTCGGCAGATTCATCCTCCTTTTCCTTCTCATGATCGTTCTTGAACTCCTCACTGTCATTTCCGCTTTCTGGGTCCGTTGTTTTCGGTGAGCCGGGCCTAATAATACTCAATATCTGTGGACCTTCTTTGACCCGGCTTTCCCTTGTCCCTTCGATCGGTGGCCTCCTGATCAGCAGCTTGGTCGGCGTAGAATATTCCGGCTTCTCGACCATAGGTGAGGTATCTTCATCCGCTAAGTCTTTGTCACTGATCAGGTCCGTGGTGGCTTGATAAGCCAGGTTCTGCCATTCAATATATCTTCGTGATCCCACTGAAACATATCCGATCTGTCGAGGTACTTTCCCTTCAGGTAACCACATCCCTAAGATCATGTCTTCGTGGACGATCAGCGGCTGATCGGATATATTCGTGACCCTGATGTAGCTTGATCGGCCGATACCTTTAACGAACGTTGGTACCCATCGTTCACCACGGGTTAGCCACAATTTCTGTTGCCGATCACTCGGCCGAATCATGACATCGACTGATCGGGACACCCCTATGTTCTCGTACTGACCCATTTTTAGCATCCGTACGTGAGTACCATATAAAGGTTGTCGGCCGGATTACTGAATCTGCACTTCATCTGGCAGAGTCAGTGTTCCATGGGACAGATCAAGTCGTATACCGGCTGGTACCATAAAATCTATTGCCAGTATCGCGTCTTGACCGGCTAACCGGCCAACCCAAGTGTTGAAATATTAGACCAGGGATCCTGCGAAGGTGATTTTAACACGTGATCGTCCTTCCGTCATATATGAACTTTCGCCGATCCCAACACATTCTTGCCTCTGGGTACTGTCTATACGACATCCCACCTTACGAGCAAAGGCGGAGTCGATGATCGAGACTTCCGCCCCAGAGTCAAATAAAATAGTGGCTTTTTCATTGTTGATTTTTCCATTAGCTTTAGCCTGTTTAAACCACTTGTCGGGAGAGTGATACTTCCAGTATCCTCGGGATTCACCGGGCAGTAGATCCAACTCCATGATCACGTCCGATCGGGAATACTCATCCACTCTGAGACTGTAGATCGGACATCGATCGATGCAATTTGAATTAGAACATGTATTGTCGGTTATCTTCTTTTCCTCAAACTTATCTCCGCTACCGACATATGCATAAATGCAGAACGTAGATCGCTCGGCTCGAACCAGATTCGAACCTGGCGAGCGATCTAGTTTAACATCTTCTCGACATCTGGTGGAAGCATACCAGCATGTTTAGTCGGCACATACCACTTGCGCATCAGATTAAAAAAATCTTCAATAGGGCAGGCACCGGCGTCATGAAGCTTCCCACAAGTTTTGCATACGAAAAAACAATGATCAGAAGGGTGACCTTTACGATCACATTTTCCCCACGTAATTCTTTTCCAACAATCACGATCTCCATGTTTGGTCGACCCACAATGCACACATTTCTTACGAGATCGGTCCTGATCAGGTTGAATACCACCAGATTTCCGTCCATCCATGCCATTAGCCGATGATCTCGGGCGATACACTGGTTCCGTCGTAAAGATATGACGGTACTGTTCCTCGTCCGAGCTCAGACTTGACTGACCACTTTCCTCTTCCGAACCGGAACTGTCTGATTCCTTCGTGATCATCCGAATTGCTCTGGCTGGTCGTGCTGCCGGTATCTTGCCCTGATCAGGGTGTGGCTTTGACCGGTATCGGTTCGATCCTACCTCGACCTTGGGCTGTCGACTTTTGGCTCGCTGTAGCGTCCTCAGAGTCAGTTCCAGTTGTTCTGAGTCCTTTATACGGAGCAGGGTTAGCTGATCAGCCAGATCACGATTATCCAGAGTACCAATGAATGTTCGACATGCTTGCGGGCTATATCCGGGTGTCGTGGGTCCTTGATCGGCATTTTCGCGCGTAGACCAGCAACATTCAGCCGATGTAAGTACTCGATCGGCGTCTCGTCGGATCTTTTCTTCATGTGGTAGTACTGTCTAGCGACAGACACCCCCGAGTTGCAATATTGTTCTTCAAACTCTTCACACAACCGAGGCCACTTCAGACGCACTTCTCGACTCAGCTGTTTAAGCCAGTTCTTGGCCGGACCTTTCATTAGATCAGCGAAGATCAGGCATCTTTCACCTTCCGGTGTCTTGTCCCTCAGAAAAGCTGATTTAGTCCGACTTAATCAAGCTCTGGCCTGATCATCATCCATATCCTTGCCGGTAAAATCTTTCAATTCCGAGATCGCAGACATTCGCACTCGGGTGATCGTTCCGGAATCACTGCCAAATGCCTGCGCAGAGGCCATATTCGCCCTGCGAGGCATCTCAATGTCCAGATCGTCCGGATCGAAATGCTGACTGATCTCACCTTCTGACTCCATGTCCACATCACTACGTGGGGGTGATCTGTGAAATTGATCTTGGTGACCGGCCTGGCATATTGATCGAACAATTCCGGCTGATCGGACCGATTCCATATCCACGTCCACGGGTTTCTTGATCGGTTTCTCAGCGGATTGATTCATGTTCGATGCTGATCGCCATGGTTGTCCTTGCCCAGGTGTGTACCTGAGAACGCTGCAACGAGCCAAAAGTCGAGAACCCAAGGTCGAGATAGGATCGAACCGCTACCGGTCGAAACCACATCCAGACCAGGGCAAGATACCAGCGGCTCGGCCAACCAGGGCGATCCGGATGATTACGAAGGAATCGGACGGTTCCAGTTCGGAAGAAGAAAGTGGCCGGTCGAGTTTAGGCTCAGATGAGGAGCAATATCGTCATATCGTTTCGACGGAACCGGTATTCCGTCCGAGATCATCGATTAATGATGTTGATGTACAAAAATCTAGTGGAACCCAGCCTGATCAGAACCGACCTCGCAAGAAATGCGTACACTGTGGGTCGACCAAGCATGACGACCGTGATTCCTGGAAGAGAATCACATGTGGAAAATGTGATCGTAAAGGTCACCCCTCGGATCATTAGTTTTTTTGTGTGTAGGAAGATTCTCGATGCCGGTGCTTGCCCGATTGAACAGTTTTTGAATCAGATGCGCAAGTGATATGTGCCGACTAAACATGCTGGCATGCTTCCACCAAATGTCTAGAAAATGTTAAACTAAATCACTCGCTTCGGTAGAAATCTGGTTCGAGCCGAGCGGTCTACGTTCAGCATCTATGCGTATGTCGGTAGCAGAAATAAGTTTGAGGAAAAGGAGATAACCGACAATACATGTTCTATTTCAAATTGCATCGACCGATGTCCGATCTACAGTCTCAGAGTGGATGAATATTCCCGTTCGGACGTGATCATGGAGTTGGAATCTACTGCCCGGTGAATCACGAGGATACTGGAAGTATCACTCTCCCGACAAGTGGTTTAGACAAGCAAAAAAGGGGGGAAGATTAGCAATAAAAAAGCCACTATTCTATTTGACTCTGGAGTAGAAGTCTCGATTATCGACTCCGCCTTTGCGTCAGGTCGGATGTCGTATAGACAGTACCCAGAGGCAAGAATGTGTTGGGATCGGTGAAAGTTCGTATATGACTGAGGGGCGGTCACGTTGTCAAAATCACTTTGGCAGAATCCCTTGTCTACTATTTCAACGCTTGGGTTGGCCGGTTAGCCGGTCAAGACGCGATATTGGGAATGGATTTCATGGTGCCAGCCGGTATACGGCTTGATCTCTCTTATGGAACCCTGACCCTACGGATGAGCTGCAAATACAGTTAACGGACCGACGTCCTTGATATGGTACTCATACGCGGGTGCTCAAAATGGGTCAGTATGAAAACATCGAGGTAGCCCGATCAGTTAACGTGATGATTCGGTCGAGTGATCGGCAGCAGAAATTGTGGCTAACCCGTGGTGAACGATGTGTACCGACTTTCGTAAAGGGCATCAGCAGATCAAGTTATATCAGGATTACCAACATATCTGATCAGTCGCTAATCGTTCTCGAAGATATGATCCTAGGGATGTGGTTACCTGAAGGAAAAGTACCTCGGCATATTGTGTATGTCTCTGTGGGATCACATAGATATACTGAATGGACAAATCTGGCTTGTCAAGCCACCACAGACCTGATCAGTGACGAAGACTTGGTAGACGAAGACACCTCACCTTTGGTTGAGAAGCCGGAATAAACTATTCCGACCAAGTTGTTGAACAGAAGACCGTCGGTGAAAGCGACAGGTGAATACTGGACCAAAAAAGGTCCACAGATTTTGAGCGTTATCGGACCCGGTTCACCAAAGGCAATAGACCCGGAGGGTGAAAATGATGGTGATAAGATTAAAGACGATTCTGGGGAGAAATGGGAACATAACCTTCCGCAGCCGTTAAGGACAAAGATGAACCCGAAGTAGACCACCAGTCGGATGTTCCGCTAGGGGCGACACAAGATAATACCGAACCGGAGGTAATAATTCCGATGAATAAACAAATGTGTATTTCGGCTTTCGTTTTACTTTTTGGCCTTTTCGAATGGAACCGGATGCCGTTCGGTTTGAAGAACGCTCCACAGATCTATCAGAGATTGATTGACAATGCTCTCTATGGATATTTACAGATCAGTGCCGATCGGGAAAATACCGATCTGCATGATGTATTCACGGAGGGCGAACCGGACCAACATCAGAGACGATCAGTTCTGGGAAGGCGATCATATATAGACGACATCTTGGTTACGGCAACATCATGGGATATGTTATGTGATAAGGTCGAACGACTCCTTGACACTTGCGAACGTTGACATTTATCGATCAGCGTAGCTAAGAGTTTCTGGGGTCAGCCCAAGGTCGCTTATCTTGGCCATAATGTGTCGATTCGGGGTTTAGAAGCAAATCCGAAGGACTTGGGTTCCCTCAGTAACCTTCCTTTTCCCCGATCGCTGAAGGTCATGCAGTCTTTTCTCGGGTCCCTGAATTATTATAGCCAGTTTATCGAAGACTTCTCGGTATATGCTGCTATATTTTACGAGTTGAAGGAAGTGGATTATCATAGACTACGAGAGCGTGATCAGGTGGGAAAGTCATTGAACGAGACTGGTCGCGGAACCGAAATCAACGAATCGGATCTCAAGACTGGATCGCTGATCGATCGAACCGTGTCAGGGTCAGAAGGTCATATGGGACGAGCTATGGTAGCTTTCAGTATGTCGAAGGCCAAAATGATTTCGACCCCGATATTGAAACATTTCGATTCGGAAAAGATTCGGAAAAAGATTCCCGTGGTGATTTTATATGCCAGTAATATCAGCCGCACTGGTCCAAGATCACGATGGAGTATATTGGCCAGTGACGTTTACAAATCGGACGTTGAAACGAAATGAGGTCAATTATGGCATAGTGAATAAAGAAGGGCTGACACTATTACGCATATCGGATGTTTGTTATTTTATGCTGGTGCCAAGACCGATCAAATATTGTCTAGACGGTCCACCCTGACTTGGTTATTGTTTTCGAACAGAATTGACGGAAGGCTGGGGCGATTGGCAGCGCTGTTCTCTCAGTGGACCTTGGAAATCATCAAATGCACCAAGGGTGAAGAAGAAATTCGGTACGCTAGCAGCCAGTATCACATTCCGATCAGAAGTCGATGAAGCTCTAATCGGTACGCTAGCAGCCAGTATCACATTCCGATCAGAAGTCGATGAAGCTCTAATCGAGGTCGCTCCTCGGAGATATATTTTCAGTCCTGCAAATCGACGAGGATGGCATATGCCGACTTATCCTAGTGGATGACGACTCGCCCGCCAGCGGGGTGAAATCGCAGAACCGCCGGATTCATCCCGTACTTCCGATCTGGTGCTGTCGACCGCGGACGTTGAAACGGGGTTCCGCATTCACGGTCAGGCTTGCGGTGACCGGGACGGATTGAAAGCCGCCGTCTCTTCCCTTCAGGCGAAGATCCGATCCTGTCAGGCCGACTCTGAAGTTCTGTCGCGGAAATGCGTGACACTTTGCGCGGTGCTAGACCGCGCGGGGCCCCGAATCTCCGAGCTGAAGCACAGCCATCAAGAAGTAGTGGACGAAATAACCCGCCTTAGGGCCATTGTCGGCCAGCTTACGGACGCCCTGCAATGGGCCGCTGCACCGTCCGCCCCCACCTCCGAAGTGGTGGGGATGGAGAAAAGGCTGGAGATGTTAACCACCCAAGTGGATAGCTTGGAACACATCTAAACTGATCTAGTCCAGCAACTCGCTTCCGCCAACCGGCGGGCCAATGAAGCTACCGTTCGGAAATCTTTCTCGGGACCGAGTGACCTTCAACAGCAGGTGACCGATCTCGAGGGCCAAGTTGCCAGCCTGACGGAAGAGAGAAATCGTCTCCGCCTGATGGTAGACGTCGTCGAACCCCTCCGGACTGCCAACCAGGAGTTGGTTCACCGCTCAAAACGTCAACGTAAGTGTTTTTCCTCTTCTTGTGTTGTGACCCGGTCGCTTACGGTTTCCATGCCCTTATCACACCACGGTCCAGCAGTTGGAACAGCTGGAAAAAAAGTCTGCCGAGATTTCCGACGTATCCCAAAAGTTATCGCATCTTCGTGCCCGACACCGCCAGGTGTCCCACGAATTAGATACCATGCGGGCCAACCGAGACCACCTGCGCGAGTCCCACGCTAAAGCTCTCCGCCACATTTCTTCTCTGGAGCAGCAGTTGCAACAAGCTTCCTCCCGGCAACGAGGGCTGCGGTCTGAGCTTTACCAGGTCCAGCGAAGTCATCGTGACGCCCATAATGAGCTGACCCGGGCCGACCGTTTTTGCGCCGCCCTGCTGGATAAAGAGGATCGTTTTTGGTCCCTGTTGTGCGAACTACAAGACCATCTTGAAACGACTCAGACCCAGATCGCTCCTCTCCTACAAGCTCCTTTGAGTGCACGAGAGGCCATCTCGGCCATCTTGGGGATGGTGGATCAGTGGAAAACCTTCCCACCGAAATCATCCCGGTTCCGCGGAATCGGGACCTGGGGAGCTTCCCGCCGGCCCTAATCCGCCCCTGGCCGGTTCGGATCTCTCGTCCGCCTCGGCGGGATCGGGGAACGGAAAACGTCCGGCCAGTTGTAACCCTTCCCTGGCCGGTTCCGATCCGCCTTCCGCCTCTCCCAAACGAGGAAAAAGGAGTGAATCCTCCCCCTCGCACCAATGTTATTCGGGCAATTCGGCTAACGAACAACAGCTTGAGTCGGATAGCGACGATAGCTTGTTCGCAATGGGGTCCGCCACCGTATCTCCACCCGTTTCACCGGGGAGAACTGGTCTCACGCCTGGCTCGTTGTACAGCTCCGAGGATGACTCGTTATCCGGCTCGGCAGCTGCTTCGCCATCCGGCTCGGCGGCCACTTCGCCATCCCAGATTGGCTCTCCGTCTGATTTATCCTCGGGTTCAGATCCGCTCTCCCCTAGGTATATATATGATGATGACGAAGAAGACGAGAATTACAACGAACAGCAGATGTTCGCTGCGTTGTCTCGCTCTCGCGCGGACACCCGTCGTCGCCTCTCAAATTCTGGTAGCCAAACGGTGGAACACTCGGGTCCTGATCAGGTTATCGATTTGCAGACCCCTCCGTGTGCTGGTTTTGGATCTGGAGAGTATGAGCCGACTGATTCCTCTTTGCCTCCAGATACTGTTGTCACCCCGGTCTCTCAGGTCGACCGTCTCCTAAATTCCAACGGAGTAGCAGAGGAGAAGGTGGAGGAGAATGAAGATGACAACCCTGATCAGTGGTTATCTCTCGACCTGAACGATTTAGGAGAACATCCATCCAAAAATCCGGCCACAACCCGGCGGCCAGCTTTGGCCGGACCTCGTCCCAAACGTCGATCCGGCCGACCGGCGGCCAAACCCAAGATCCGGCGGAGCACTCGGGCCCCTGCGCTCCCTTTTCCCAAACTTCCGCTTTTGTGGCTGCCGGACGGACGCTTCCCCAGTGAGGCGGATCAGTCCGCCATCCTGCCTTAGCCGGTCCAACAGCTGAGAAAATTAAGGCTTGCCGATATTTCCAGTTCTTAGCTCGCTCACTCTCTGTCCCGTCCACCTCTCTGAATATTCCCTCGGTCACGCAAGTCGCCTCCATCAGAGGCTTGGCGCCCCGACCTGATGAGGTCGG
>MIQA02003931.1:0-13089 GCA_001887855.2 Sclerospora graminicola | reverse complement strand
TGCAGAAGATAAGCGAGTGGACGAATCTCTCCGAGCATATTCCGCTACCCGGTAGAATCGACGAGGACGAGCTTCCGAAGCATGGGTCCGTTTATGTGCGTTTTTCATGGAAGGCATCCGGGATGGTGATTGTGCATTGGACCTGTTTCTCTCCCCGTTTATACTCCATCTGCCGAACTGAAGGTGTGGAGGTGCAGCGGAGGGCGGAACGTGGTACCCAGGCCTAGGTGCGCGGGATCAGACTGCTTCTCTTTCTGAATCTTTGGCGGCCATCGACCGGCAAGATCCTTGGCGCAATCAATACAGAAAACTACCCTTCGACCATCCTGGACTTCAAGTGTTCCGGCTCCGCAACAAGTATAATCGTCCGTAGGGATGGGCAACCGGACTCTTTTGATTCTTTCTTTTTCTTTGTTTCCTTTTCAATATATCCATCCGTGCTTCTTTCATTTCCACTCCAATCTTTTACTTCGACTATTACCCCTGGTTAGTCACGCCCAATCGGTTCGTGGGTCTTCCTAGAGGGTCCTCTTGTTGCCACAGGGCATCTCTTGGTCCGGTCGGGTCTGAATTCCTTGTTCCCAGTCCTGGTCGCAATACTCTTCTTCTTCGGAACGGTTGGATCCGGGCGGATGGTCCTCGTACCTAGCGGCCGGTTTGATTATTTCCGACAGCCTGTTCATTTCTGCCAATCCGTCTAACAATCCTGGATCGGAGACGGTGAGTCCGACCTGATCTCGCATGGCCAAGGTAGCAAGATGGTCTGCGCTGTTGTTACACTCTCGTTTGACATGTAACAGTTCATGTTCTGGCCATTTCCGCAGGGCGGACATAACCCGATCGCTTAACAGTCTCAGGCGGGGCGCCTTGCAATCTATATCTCCTGTGATTTGCCGGGTCACCAGATTTGAATTCCAACATATGATGATCCGCCCCTGCGTCCGGCCAGTCAGCAGATCTAGGCAAAGTAAAAGTCCTCGGAACTCTGCTTCGTTCACAGTTAGTTATGCCAGGCGTGAAATCTGAAGCGGCAGTGACAACTTTTCACTCGGACAACTTCCACAAAAAAGCACTATAGGCCCCGACTCCCTTCTTTACACTCGCCGACCCGTCAAAACTCAGAACCATTAGTTCTTCCGTGGGTCCCACTGTTGGCGGTGGCAATATGATGGATTATCGCGGCTGCTTTCGAGGCGCTACAGCTATCAGCGCTTCCTCCACTTCTGCCCTTGGAGTGATGCTGGTCGCTAATTTGCCCAGTATCTCCTCTTCTCCTTTAGTACACTTGATCACTTCGAGAGATCACTGAGACAGCAGTGCAGCCCATCTACCCAGCCGGCCGTCAATTCCATTGCCGTCAGAAGCCATGACAGGGTCGATCGTCTTGATAGCACCTTGATAGGCCGAGACACCAGCATCGTATAGCACACATCCAGGATCCGCAATAAGGCCGAAACTTCTTTATCCACTAGCCCGTAGTTAACTTCATTAGCCTTCAGAGTCCGGCTGGTGAATGTCACAGGACAGTACACTCCGTCATGATCTTGAACAAGGGCAGCTGAGATGGCCCACTTGTTAGCGTAGATGATGACCACAGGAACCTTATTAACATCAAAATGCTTCAGGACTGGTGTAGTCGCCATCTTCGCTTTCACCTTTCCAAAGGCTTCCATCGCTCGGGCCATTTGATCGTCCGGCCCGGTCGCACTGGAATTCGGCGGCCGGCTGCCAATCGGGGCAGATAAGGGCGCCATATCATTGGCCGAAATATTTGACAAGGGTGGCATCTCATTGGTTGAAATATTTGACCCGGGCGGCATCCCATTGGCTGATATGCTGGCTCGGCTCGCGTTTCCACTTGCCTATCCTGCTCTCTCAGCTTGTGGTAATCCACCTCCCGTAATTCATACAAAACCGCCGCATAGACCGCGAAATCCTCAATGAACCGACTGTAGCAATTCAGGCTGCCCAAAAAGGATTGCATAGCCTTTAGAGACCGCAGGAAAGGCAGATTACTCAAGGACTCTAAATCCTTCGGATTAACTTCCAATCCGGCGATCGAAACCTGATGATCACCTTAGTCTTTCCCCAGAAACTCTTAACCACACTAATCGAAAGATTCCACTTTTCAAACGTAATCATCAACTTTTCCACTTTGTCACACAGTAAATCCCAAGTAGTAGCCGTAACAAGAATGTCGTCAATGTAAGACCGCCGTCCCAAAACTAAAGGTTTTGGGTCGGGGTCCGGGTCACCTTCGGTGAACACGTCGCCGACCAGAGCCGGATCTTGATCCGCCTTGATCTTGAAGTGTCCATACAGCGCGTTTTCTATCAGCCGTTGATAAATCTGCGGAGCATTCATTAGGCCGAACGGCATCCGGTTCCACTCGAACAACCCGAAGGGCGTCACGAAGTCAGAGATCTCCCGTGCACGATCGGACATAGAGACCACCCAGAATCCACTGGCCATGTCCAATGAGCAATACCACAAAACTTTATCCAAGTCCTCCAGCAGGTCGTTTATCAACGGCATCGGGTAAACCATCAGTTTAGTCAGCCGGTTCACCAGCCGGTAGTCAATACACAGCCTTATATCCACCCCATTCTTCTTGATAATGATTACAATGGGCGAAGCCCATGGCGAGGTGGACGGCTGAATTATCTTGGTGGCCAGCAATCCCTTGATAAGTTCTGACAGCTTTTCCCGATACTGGGGAGCGACTCTTCGGCATTTCTGTGCAACCGGCTTGGCGTTTCCAGCATCAATGTCGCATACAGCCCCATGGGCGGCCGGAGGAAGTATGTTTCCTGGTCCGATCACAGATGCTTTCGTTTCCATATGATATCCTTCAGTCTGTGCCGATCTATTTCGGGTGTTCACATCCGGGGGTCCCACTTGCAGATCGTCAATAGCAACCGCTGGGCGGCATGTGGTTACCTCAGGTAGCACCGCCATCTGATCCTCCATGCCTTCAACATATAGCTCGCCCCCTTCCTGAATGCAGACTTGGTACGCTTCGATTACTTCGGGATCCTGATTGACCGGGGTCGATCCGCCTTCGGCTAATTCCGAATGTTGATCGGCCGGCTGAGTCGATCCGCCTTCGACTATTTCCGAATTCTGCTCGACCGGCCGGGTCGATCCGCCTTCACCTCGGACATCACACCATCCGCCATCGGGGTTGTCCTCATATGTATCTCTGCTTTGTCCTTTCTCCCGATTCCGTCGTTCATCCATCTTCCTCTGGGTGAGCAAAACCAGTTCGGCGATCGGGGCATAGTCTCGGCCGATACGTTCAGCCGGATCCGGCGACGGCCGGCTCCGCGTCAATATTTTAGAGGGGGTCCGGTACTCGGGTTTAGCCACCATCGGCGTCTGGTCCTCTTCCAATTTTTTCCTCTTTCGCTGACCAGATCGGTGGTTGCCTGAAAAGCCAGATTTTGCCACTCGATATAGCATCTTGAGCCAATAGTGACATAGCCCGGCCGGCGGGGCACCTTGTCCTCGGCCAGCCACATTCCAATGATTACATCTTCATGCAAGGTGAGGGGCCTTTCCGAGATATTGGTCACGCTTATAGAGTTGAGATGATCATCCCCTTTGACAAACGAAGGTATCCAACACTCGCCCCTTGCTTGCGCCGCCTGTCGTGCGGTCGTACCATTACTTCCACCGCTTTTCCCACTGGCACCGTTACAAACTGACCTAACCTATGGAACTGGACGTGGGCACCATATAAGGGCCGCCGGCCGGCCAGATGGATCTGTACCTCATCCGGCAACGTCAATGTTCCATGCGATAAATCCAGTCGTATGCCGGCTGGGACCATAAAATCCATACCCAGAATTGCATCCTGCCCAGCCAGCTTACCTACCCAGGCGGTAAAGTAATACACCAAAGACCCAGCCAACGTAATCTTATTTCTTGTCCTTCCTTGGGTCATGTATGAACTTTCTCCAATGCCGATACACTCCTGCCGCTTCGCCTCGTCTATTTCACACCCTACCTTACGAGCAAAGGTGGTATCCACGATAGACACTTCCGCGCCAGAGTCGAACAGCATGGTAGCCTTCTGTTATTGATTTTGCCATCCGCCTCGGCCTCCTTGAACCATTCACCCGGCGAATGGTATTTCCAATAACCTCGCGACTCGCCAGGTAACAAGTTCAATTCCATACGCACTTCAGACCGGGATACTCGTCCGTCCGTATACTGCTCACCAGGAAGGGGTCATCCGTGCTGCCCGGGGACCGGATGACGTAATCGTCAAACTTACATGTATTGTCGGTTACGCTTTGCTTTGCTTCTTGATTATCCTCCTTACCGACATATGCATAGATACTAACACTAGCCCGCTCGGCTCGAACCATGGCGAGCGATCTAGTTTTACATCTTTTCCATTCCGGGCGGCAACATTCCAGCATGCTTGGTCGGGGCATACCACTTCTTTATCTGGTTGTAGAATTCTTCAATTGGGCACAGTCCCGCCTCGTGCACTTCCCCGCAAGTCTGGTAGGTAAAAAAGCAGTGTTCCGCCGGATAACCTTTCCTTTCGCACTTCTTGCAGGTCAGCCGCTTCCAACAGCTCCGGTCGAAATGCTTGATTGACCCGCAGTGGGTAAATTTCCGTCTGGGGTAATCCTGGTCAGTTCGAGCCGGAAAACCCTTCGGCTGACCGGACCAGCTGGCAGCCTGGATGGCTGACTGGCTTCCGCCGAGAACAAGTACCGGTACTGCTCCTCTCGGACTCGCTCCCAGACCGCTGGTACTCCTCTTCGAACTAGTCACATCCGACTCTCGGGCGACCATACGGACGGCTCGGGCCGCCCTGGTGGATGGCGGCTGGCTTCCTTGATCCGGCTTCAACTTCTGCCTTGGGGCCTCGCTTCTTCGCTCTTTGGTAAGTGCGCAGAGTCAATTTCGGCTCCGTGGTATTCTTCAATCGGAGTAACGCCAGCTGGTCCGCCAGCTCCCGATCGTCCAACGTGCTGATAAATGCTCCACATGTTCCCGAGCGGCTTCCGACCGGCTAGCATCTTCTTTGACCGGTATATTCGCCCTAATTCCAAACCGGTATATTCGCCCTAATGCGACATTTAGGCGATGGAGGTACTCCAGAGGGGTCTCGTCCGCCCGCTTCTTGGTGTGGAAATATTAGCGCGCCACCGACATTCCAGATCCACAATATTGCTCTCCGAAAGCTTCAACCAATTCCTTCCAATCATCTCGGACTTTCCGGCTGAGCTGTTGGATCCAATTTTTAGCCGGACCCTTTATCAAGTCTCCGAAGATCAGGAACTTCTCATAGTCCGGCGTCCGGTCTCTGAGAAATGCCGACTTCGTCTTGCTCAGCCATCCTCGGGCTTTGTCATCGTCCATACCCCGTCCAGTCAAATCCTTCATCTCGGACGTGGCTTACATCCGCACCCTTGTAATCACCTTTGAGTCCGGATCAAAAACTTGGGCTGAGGCTACATTGGCTCGGCGATCCATCCCCGGGTCTAGATCATCCGGATCATAGTGGCACCTGGCCGACTTGACGGATTCCATATCCACGTCGCTAAGAGACAGCTTCCTATTCGTTCGCCACCGTCCGGTTCGGCGACCTTTTCGGCTTAGCGGGACGGCACGGGGCTCACTCTGCTTGGACTGTCTGACTCCATGTCTTCGTCAATCGTCTCCCTCGCATAGTACTAGACTGGCTCGGGCACCCGACTCCCACGACGAGCCTGCTGGTCCGGTGACCCCGGACTGCCACGACTGGCACCCAGCCGACGCTGCTCTTCCACGTATCGCTCCATCATCGCCGAAAACATGTTATGATAGTGATCCGGCACTTGAGGGCTCGCCTGAGGGTCTACTCGCGGGGCGACTTGGGGCTGCCAGATCGACATTCCTTCTTAATCCGCCCGTCCGCGTCTTCGTCCTTCGGCTCTGGATCTGCCGTCGCCGTCCGGGTCTGCATGCCTTTGGGGCAAGCTTCATACGTGTAATACCTACCGATGAGTCGGTTGAATCCGCTTCCGAAGGGGCAGACTCGTACTGAGAAGAACCCGAGTGTAATCCGGCCGGTCTGCTTGCTGCCGGCGGCGAGGGCGGCGCCACTCCAGTTGTTGCTGTCATCTTCTTTGACGGAGAGCAGCCCACTAACGGTACCAAGCGGTCGTGCAGTGCGCTGGATGCCTCCTTCAACCTGTCTGCCTTCAGATCGAACAACTGGTTCGGATCGAACACGCCGGTGTTAATGCCGGCTTGTTTGAGTTGACCGAATAGTCCTCTAATAAGGGACACGCGGCTGTCTGAGAGGGATGGGGGAGAGAGGGGACCTCTTAATCCGCTTAGGATTTCCGGTCGTGCTATCTTCAGGACCCCATTCGTCCGCAAGAACTGGCCCAACTCGCGAAGATGGCGGGCACGCTCCAGATCGGTATCCGTTACCTTCTGTGATAGACCGTCCAGTTTTTCTTCTTCTTCTTCTAAACAAGGCCTATCTTTGCGGGTTGGATAATTCGACTCCTGCCAATCCGGTCTTTTTAGGGGTAGGTGACCCGGATCGTGACTTGATCCTGATCCGGCCAGCTTCCCACTCCGGTCGTATCCAGCTTCCGATTCTTCTTTCTTAATTTTTTCCTATTTGATATCCATAATATGCATTTGTTTGTTAGGATCATGGTCGAAACCATGATCCTTCCTCGGACTATGGTGACTTGCACCATAATCCGATCCGGCTCCAGCTGGGGCATAGCGGCCGGTACTACTGTGAGTAGTACCGTAATCCGGCACAGTACTGTAATCCGCCCCCGTCGGAGCCTCTAGGGGAGTAACTTCTTCCTTAATGTCGACCTCGAGCTCCCCCAATCCGAGTCGACCATCGCATCCTTCCATCTTCAGCAGCATTGGGGGCGATATGCCTTCCCCCAATGCACCCGACACAACATCTTCAACAAATTTGACAGGTTTAGGTCTTTCCCCCACGAAGGACTCGCGGTGATATCCAGGGTCACCAAGAGATCCGGGCACGCGCACCATTGTGGTGTAGTCGCTCTCAGAAAGTCTTCCTAAGATGCGAACACCCACGGGGGGCCCAGATGACTGACTGTCGGAGGGGGTTCTCCATCCATCCGAGTCATGATCCGATCCGGCTTCCGGCCGGCTTGATCGGTCACTTCCATCACCTTGGTCGTGACGAATTGGATGATTCATGTTAAAAGCCCACCTTGTGTACCCGTCAGTACTGGCGGTTGCGCTCTCTTGATAGACCCTAGGGCAAAAAAGTGTAACGTCCGTCGAATAAGGAGACGAGGGTTAGGACTAGGGGTAGCTCCCGGGCAGAATCTTCACCGGGGAGCTCGATTGGCAATATACTTGAAGTTTGTATACTGCGACGGCTGGACCGAGAATAATCGTTCGGCCAGCCAAACCAATGACAATAAAATGGTAAATCCAAACGTGTAAGTAAAGGGGAATCCAAATATAACTCCACAATCTTCCACAGTAGGCCAAAACGTTACCACACTTTCCAATACTTGATATAACCGTGTTCAAAACACGGGCGACTTGAGGTGAGTATACACGACGCAGCGACTCCCGGTCAGGGGACTTCCGGTGGGTTACTTTAACCTTCCCCGGGCAAACCAATAGCAGCAAGAGGGGACCTTGTTAGCCCTCTGCTGTGAACCAATGAAATCGACTTGTGTCTAAGAAAGCGAAACGTATACTGATCTTTATCCCTGTCTAATACTCCCTTTTGTGTAACCTACCCCAAATAGCCCGGCTGGATAGTTATGTGTCTTACCTGAAGTGGCCCAGTTAGCTTCAACCGGATGATTTTTTGTGTACTGTACACCAAACTCAGCCGGATCGACCGGATGCTCTTTTAGGTACCGTACACCAAACTCAGCCGGTCGACCGGATGTTCTTTTGTGTATTGTACACCAACCCAGCCGGATCGACCGGATGCGCCTTGGTGTACCGCATATCAAATGACCCGAATAGCCATCCATATAAGCTCACTTGACCGCTGACGTTAACTCCTCCTTAGCAGCTCCACTTCCAGCTCCGGCGCCTCGTCCGTCCTCTGCAAAACTCAACCTTATTTCAGGACCCTTCGCACATACACATTCCAAACAATACGCCCTTCGGTAATCCACTGTCTGAGGACATCCGGCTCACCTGACCCGGACGGCCCATCTACAGCTTACCCAATTACAAACATCTCGATCACACCCATCTGGCCCGATTCCATGCCTGACACAGTCACGCTGCTGGTGGGTACACTTGGCGACTGCCATCCGGCACCTACGCCCTTGGTCCGCATTTTCTACCAATCAGAAAGGTGCCCTCGGCCGAATGTATTTCATACCTTCCCGTTGATAAATTCGCAAGTCACTTCACAACACAGATCCTGAAGCGTGAGGTTCCGCCGCCAACCACCAGCCACAAAAAATTGAAGTTAGTAATATTACAGTTTTAGGAAGGACATAAATTCTGCGGAAAATATATGTGCGAAGCTCTGATTGGCCACTTGCAGGTGTCAGTTGCAAGCCAACGTCAGGAAGCACAAAAGGATTACGTTACATTCATTATTTGACTTAAAAATGTATTGCTTTTGTCTCATCATTTATGAGCCGGAGCCCAGGTCCTTGTATGCAAGCGCGTCGAACGCTGGCCAAATCACGATTATTAACACATACATCGTCTTTCTCTCTACTTTATGTAAAGCATATCCAAACAGTAGCTAAATCGGCCTAGTAGTGACCGAAAAATCTCACTTTTCTTTTTGTTTCAGGAATTATGAGCCGCAGTGTAATAAACTTCTAGACGCAACCCAGCCCGAAACCCGCGGGCTGGAATGCGGGGCGACCTAAACCCGCTCCAAACCCCGCGGGTTTGAGCATATCTGAAATTGAACTGTGATATTTCGACTTAAATATCACTTATGCAATGGTAGCACCAAAATCAACGAGAGGCTACTATTAGGTGCAACAGTGGGGTTTTGTGGTACCCATGACTTCCAGTTGGTACACATCTACTTTTTGATGTGTGAGTGGGGTGAGGTGTCAACTTTTGAAAGTGCTGAAAATACACGTGGAGTGTGATACAAGTGAAAGTGTACTGCACTCCATACCATAAAAATTCCGACCATCCAACGATTCCGAGCAATGCATAAAATAGACAAAAAGAGAAGGGGTCACCCTTAAACTATCACCTGACCCCAACCCAAAACCCTCACAACGCTGATGACAAAACCCTAAGCCCGCTACGGCTTGCAAACAAAGCCTCCTCTAGTACTATGGGCAAGTTTAGGTCCTGGGTTTACATCCGCGTGCTTCGCACACGGCATGTAAACCTCAGGCATATCGCGTGACATCCGACCCCTGGTTCCGACCAATCAAAGGCATGAAATATCCATTGATACTTGCCATGATTATACTTGATATGTGGTCGGATGATTTGCACAGTTATATCTAAAGTTTGTATGGGATACGCTAAGTACGGTCCGATAAACGATGATATTCATCGATATCGTAAAAGTCCGACCACTCCGACCCATTCCGACCCGTCGGTTTTAAACCAATCAAAACAAAAGATAAAAATGATCATTAGCTTGAGTGTCACACAGATGTAGTGATATCATTGGGTGAAGCCACACATGCAAGAATTCAATCAAAAACCTTCATTACTATGACAGAGCCAATCGCACAGAATAACTGGACAGCGCCATCAACGTGCAAAGCTCACTCTCGGTTTTTTTAAGCAACTGCTCAAGTCAACAAATGCACTTCCGCTCGCTGGATCGAGGCAACGGCCGTCTGCTAGAGGGGTTCAATTCCCCTCGAAAGTATTGAATCAGGCTCAAAAGGTTGGCGCCTGTTTTTTAAATTAACTAACAAAGCGACGGGTGATCGATGATGCAGTTAACCTTGGCGTGCCTTCGGGCTGTTAGCCTTGGTGTGCATTCAAAGAAAGCTAGTTCGCGTATGATTGTATGTGTAATAGATTGGTTGAAACGTGCCGCATTATTATTATTATGTTTCTGAAGGCCTTCTATTTATGGCCGGCGTAGGATGTGTTGCAACAAGAAAAATTTATCGGAGAAATACATGGTTTGGTTTCACACCACTGTTGGCGCATAAATTTTTTTTTTATTTATTTATTTACAGGTTATACGAATCCTTCTATTTATGGCCGGCGTTGCAAGTGCGCGTCATGCCGGAGCTGTAGAAGCAGCATCTGATACAGGAACGAGAGTCGCTCGGCTCACACGCGGGTTGGGATCCTCTACAAGCCCTGCTCGAACTCGCAAATGGAATTCGCGGATGTTGATGTCTAGCGCGCCTGAGCGATGTAGCGCACGGAATGCTTTTAGTACCGTTCCACACGAACGCGCGCGGATTTTCCGCGGCGCAAAAAAGGTATGTTTTCGCTTCTCGATTTTCCTGCCGACGTTGAGAATGTTATCACGCAAATCATCGGCCGTTTTGTCCACTTGCAGGGTATCGACAAATAAGAGCATGAAGCATACGACGCTGCGGAGCTCTGATTTCTTCCGCCTATCGATGAGAACCGACGAGTGATCCCGACACGCATACCATTCGTACTACGTGTCGACCAGGTTAGTATCTGATGACTTCCTGCGCTTCTGGGCTGCTGTGCATTCTCAACTCTGTCACTTGGTTGTTGTTCCTCAGGCTTTCGCTTGCTTGCTGGCGGGCGACCGGCAAGATGTGCTTCGACATCCCTGACACGTTCTGCTAGCGTTGTTGTGAGTTTCAGTAGACCTCAATCACAGCCGCTTGTATTTGCATGACGCTGATGTATTTGAGGTCTACGTTCTTTTCTTCTGCTTTAGCTCGGTTGACGTCGTTTGTCAGATGTACAGACCAAGCCAAGAGCTCTTCGTACTCGATGCCGGCAACGCGCAACGCGTCGGTGACACGACCTATGATGGGGCGTTTGCGTTCATCGACTTGAATGCAGGGAAGGCCTTGATAAGATGTGCGCACAACACAACGGAGACGCTTGGATGTACGTTGAGCTGGTGGTTTTGTAGATCGGAGCAGGTGACAAACAAGACCGCTTTGAACGCGTTGAGCTTGGCGCGGGTAAGTGCGTCAAACTTTGAAAAGTTGACAATCGGTACGACGGCCGTGGTTTCCCACCCATTGAGCATCTTGGCAACTTTTTGGTCTTCTTTTGTGGTGTTGAAGATGTACCTCATTGCCTTGTTCATGGATGATAGGTTCCAACCGCCCCGGTCGACAATCCACTGGAGCGTTAATTCGGGGCTTCTGTGGTGAAGCGATCGGGAAATATTGGGACTGAAGTGGACCACACATGGCCGATGATTGGTGACGATAGAACACCCATCAACATATGACGGTTGATGGGTGGGAAAAGGTTGATCACGAGTAAGAAGAAAAGGTGGTGCCAACGGATATTTACGATGTGGAAGAATCAGCCAAGTATGGTCGTTAAGCCCGGTCCCAGACACTGGCGGAATGTTGAAGATCACGATCACGATCGTTGTCACAGCCACTAAGTGGAGTTCTCGTGGATATAATAAGAAATGGTGATTGTTGACATGGCATACCAAGAGCAGGTGGCCAGCCGATCTCCGAACGGTATATTGGTGGAAGCCGGCCATGATACAAGGTTGCAGCCTGATCGGCTTGTCATGCCCGGAGAAAGAAGATCAAATGATGAATGAAGATCGGGCAGGTGGATTAACAGAATATACGAGTGATGTGAACCTTTGGTTGGTCCGGAGATGATGTGGCAAGGCCTGATCAGCCGAGATCAGTGCGGTATGGTTGTCCTGACGGTGTATTAAGATCGGAAGTATGGTTTGGAAGATGAATGGAGTTGTAATGATGATGACCCAGGACGTTCCCGAGGTGATCAAGGGCTGATCAGGCCTGATCAGGCCTGATCACCTGGTCGATCACTATGGCGATCGTGATCAGGGCCGATCAGCCTTTGATCTGCGTTGATAAGCAAGGGCAAGTGAGTTCTCGCTTTGGTCGGACTATATATGAAGTGAACAAGTGCTGAAGAGCAGGTCTCAAGTGGTTTCAGGGTCGTTTGTTGAAGATCAGGATGGGTTGAAGATCTTCTGAAGAGTCGGGTCATGATCGGGGCAGAATCGTTACAGGTCAGCTTGAAGGTGCAGCCAGGATGGGCAAGAGAGTGTTACGCAACCGTGCGACGAAGTAAATAGGTTCGAAGTAAAGGTCAGGCATGAGTTGAGGTATGGTACACAGGTATAGGACATTGCATATATAATAACAGGTTTAGATTTCCCCCCTAAAGCAAAGAGTCGTTCCGCCACGTGTGCGGTCATTGGGAGCACAGGGTTGATTAGTCCCCTCTTGCTCATCTATTTCCCGGTTAAGACGTGCTAAGGCGCATTTTGGCTTACCGGAAGACCCCGACGGGTTTGTTCTAGGTGATCTAACCTCTCTCGCAACGCGCACGTGTTTGGAACACGTTAAGAATATTGGTAAAGGTTTTGTGGAGATAACGTTTGTGGATTACTGTGGAAGATCGTGGATAGATCGCGTTTTCTTGGTTTCGTTACATCTCTCTCTCATTGGCTGGCCTGATCAGACGAACTTTCCTGATCAGTGCCTAGATACTGAATAAGTGTCGACCCCCAACCCGTTCTCCGGTGAAGATTTCCACCCTAGGACACCCCCCGTCTCGAGAAGGTCAAACTCTCCGACCTGATCAAGATCATCCTTTTCGTCACCGAGTCCACCTAAGTGAGTGTAATCAGCCCCGATCGACGGGTACACAAGATGAGATGAAGTTAAACATAGATCCTGACGAGCATGAAGACCGGCCAGATGACCGGGAGGATCAGATCAGTCACCACAACGGTGATTCATCTGATTCCGATGCTGATCAGGATCGACGGAGTACCCCCTCCGATAGTTGGTCGTCTAGGCCAGTGGGTATCCGGATTCCACCCACGACTTCGGTCATGGATTTGGAAATCGGCTCCACCACAATGGTGCGCGTGCCCGGATCACTTGGTGACTCAGGATATCACCGTGATTCCTTTGATGATGAAAAAGATGTGAA
>MIQA02003929.1:0-24690 GCA_001887855.2 Sclerospora graminicola | reverse complement strand
GGCGGAAATCGTCACCGGGGAGCTCGTCTGGCAATACACTTGAACTTTGTATAGTGCCGGCTGGGCCGAGAATAGTCGATCGGCCAGCTAAACCAATAAGACACTTGAAGTTTGTATAGTACCGGCTGGACCGAGAATAATCAATCAGCCAGCTAAACCAATAACAATGAAGGCGAATCCAAATGTGTATGTAAGGTAGATATAACTCCACACTCTTCCACAGAAGGCCAAAATAACACCACTTCCCAATACTTAATACCGTGTTCAAAACACGGGCGACTTGAGGTGAGTATACGAAGACGCCGCGACTCCCGGTCAGGGGACCTCCGGTGGGTTAACTTAACCTTCCCCGGGTAAACCAATAACAGCAAGAGGGGACCTTGTTAGCAACCAATGAAAGCGACTTGTGTCTAAGAAAGCGAAACGTATACTGATTTATCCTATATCCAATAATCCCTTTTGTGTAACCTACCCCAAATAACACGGCTGACCAGTCATGTGCCTTACTCAAAGTAACCCGGCTAACTCCGACTTTGTGTACCCGCCTGGCCGGTACACCAACCCCAGATGGTACCAACCTGGACGGTACACCGAACCCATCTGGTACCAGTCCGAATGGTACATTGTGCCCGTCCGACTCGGCCGGATAGCCACCCATCCGAGCTCCTCGGCCGCTGGCGCTAGCGATTCCATGGCGGCTTCTCATCCGATCCGGGTGCCTCCTTCATCCACTAGAACAATCATCTTCCTTCAGGCTCCTTTCACTCACACTTTCCGAATTAGCCCGTCACCGATCTGCCACTCGGCCGTCCAACATCCGTGGCCTTCCCGTCCGCTTAGCCCGCCTGTTCGACTATCCACGCCCCTTGTCATGTCCGCCAGCCTGATTTCCAACCTGGCGCCGCCCGGCCGCTTGTAGGCTTTCTCGGCGGCGGCTATCCGGGGTCCGCGCCCTTGGTCCGTATTTCCGCCAATCAGAATGCGCCCTTTGGGAGGTACTTTGCATTATTTCATAATTCACTTTACCACAAGTGCAGAAGTGGTACGGATCAGTTTGAAGGTGCAGCAAAGATGGGTAAGGTGGTACTATGCAACCGTGCGACGAAGTGAACAGGGTCGAATATAAATCAGCACATGATTTGGTGTATGGTACACTAGGTATAGGACATTGTATATATAATAACAGGTTTTGATTTTCTCCTTAAGCAAAGAGTCGCTCCGCCACGTGTTGCGGTCATTGGGAGCACAGGGTTGATTAGTCCCCTCTTGCTCAACTAATTTCCGGTTAAGACGCGCTTAGACGCATTTTGGCTTACCGGAAGGCCCCCGACGGGTTTGTTTAGGTGATCAAACCTCACCCTCCACGCGCACGTGTTTGGAACACGTTTTTAATATTGGAAAGGTTTTGTGGAGATAACGTTTGTGGATTACTGTGGAAGATCGTGGTTTTATCGCGTTTTCTTGGTTTCGTTGTCTCTCTCTCTCATTGGCTGGCCTGATCGGACGAAGTTTCCTGATCAGTGCCTAGATACTGATTAAGTATCGACCCCAACCCTTCTCCGGTGAAGATTTCCACCCGAGGACACCCCCGTCTCGAGAAGGTCATCCCCTCCGACCTGATCAAGATCATCGTTTTCGTCACCGAGTCCACCTGAGTGAGTGTAACCACCCCGATCAACGGGTACACAAGGTGAGATGAAGTTGAATATGGATCCTGTCGCGCATGACGACCGGTCAGATGACCGGGAGGATCAGATCAGTCACCATAATGGTTATTCATCTGATTCTGATGGTGATCAGGATCAACGGAGTACCCCCTCCGATAGTTGGTCGTCCGGGCCAGTGGGTATCCGGATTCCACCCAAGACTTCCGTCCTGGATTTGGAAATCGGCTCCACCACAATGGTGCGCGTGCCCGGATCACTTGGTGACTCAGGATATCACCGTGATTCCTTTGATGATGAAAAAGATGTGAAAATCAAAGTGGAGGAAACTTTTTCGGGTGTATTGGAGGAAGGCGTATCGCCTCCGATGCTGTCCATACCTAAAGGAAGCGATGGTCGACCTGGTCTGGTGGAGTGCCAGGTCGAAATTAAAGATGAAACAACTCCCCACATGGCCCCGATCGGGGCCGATCTGGGTTATAGTAAAATTAACTATAACCCGGGAAAGGATCGAGGTGCTAACCTCGATCCTATGCATAAGAAGAAAATGGAAAAAGAAAGAAAAAACATGGGGGCGGATCAGTGTGATCCACCTAAAAAATATGTGAAACCTAAACCGAAGATCTTCGAAGAAGACGAAGAGAAGACCGAACCAGCTGAGAAGACCACTGTTCAAGATGTAGAACGACTGTTCTATCTTCGAGAGTTTCACAAGTTCCTAGCTACCAACCGAGTGATGAAGATCATAAAACCCAAGATCATCGGGAAGCTTGAAGGTCGGGCGACCAGGCCGGTTATCACAGGCAGTCAACTTGACCTGATCAAGAACCTCTTGGCGCAGATCGACGAAGTTGGTTTCACTACTGGTGCGTTCGACGCGAATATGCTGTTCGATCTAGACCAAGGGACGATCAGAGAAGCTATGACAACTCTGTATGATCACCTTGCCTCGCTACTCGGGGCGAACCCCGTGGTCCAGTCGCCGATCGCGGATCCTTCACACCGATCGCAGTTGGTTGAATATCCTATGGATATTGAGTCAATATATCAATTGTCATCACAATCTGGAGCGGACTCCACCGACTCCTCGGTTGGAGTAACACGTATGACGTTGGGCTCGAAAGGGATCAAGCAGATTGACCCCAAGATCGAGTCGCAGAACAGGAAAAGGAAGCCTGAACCTGGTCGAGTCGGATCAGATGATAGTTTTGAAGATGCTCAAGAAGTTCCGCAGAACAATTCGACTCCCAACAGTAACTCTACCAACATACCGGAGGTCCCAGAGCAAATGAGAACCATGTTCGCGACTATGATGAACCGATTTGCGAGTGAACAATACGGATTACCTCAGTACACACCTGGGCAAGGACAACCATGGCGATCGACACCAAACATGAATCAATCCACTGAGAAACCGGTCAAGAAGCCCGTGGACGTGGATATGGAATCAGTTCGATCGGCCGGAATTGTTCGATCGATATGCCAGGTCGGTCACCAAGATCGATTTCATAGATCGCCCCCACGTAGTGACGTGGACATGGAATCATAAGGAAAGATCAGTCAGCATTTTCATCCGGATAATTTGGATATTGAGATGCCACGTAGGGCGAATATGGCTTCCGCGCAGGCATTCGACAGTGATTCCGGAACCATCACTCGAGTGCGAATGTCGGCGATCTCGGAACTAAAAGATTTCACCGGCAAAGATATGGATGATGATCAGGCTAGAGCTTGGTTGAGTCGGACTAAATCAGCCTTTTTGAGAGACAAGACACTGGAAGGTGAAATATGTCTGATTTTCGCTGATCTAATGAAAGGTCCGGCCAAGAACTGGCTTAAGAAGCTGAGCCGAGAAGTGCGTTTAAAGTGGCCTCGATTGTGTAAAGAATTTGAAAAGCAGTATTGCAACTCGTCGCGAGACAGTATTACCACATGAAGAAAAGATCCGACGAAACACCGATTGAATACTTACATCGGCTTAATGTTGCTGGTCTACGCGCGAAAATGCCGATCAAGGAGCCACGACACCCGGTTATAGCTCGCGAGCATGTCGAATACTTTATTGGCACTTTGGATAATCGTGATTTGGCTGATCAGCTAACCCTGCTCCGTATAAAGGTTTCGGAGCAATTGGAACTAACTCTGAGGACGCTACAGCGAGCCAAAAGTCGACAACCCAAGGTCGAGGTAGGATCGAACCGGTACCGGTAGAAACCACATCCGGACCAGGGCAAGATACCAGCGGCACGACCAGCCAGAGCGATTCGGATGATCACGAAAGAATCAGACAGTTCCAGTTCGGAAGAGGAAAGTGGTCAATCAAGTTTAAGCTCGGACGAGGAACAGTATCGTCATATATTAACGACGGAGCCAGTATACCGTCCGAGATCATCGATTAACGGCATGGATGGACGAAAAAATCTGGTGGGGCTCAACCTGAACAGGACCGATCTCGTAAGAAATGCGTGCATTGTTAGTCGGCCAGACATGGAGATCGTGATTGCTGGAAAAAAATTACGTGTGGAAAATGTGATCGTAAAGGTCACCCTTCGGATCATTGTTTTTTCGTATGTAAAACCTGTGGGAAGATTCACGACGCCGGTGCCTGCCCTATTGAAGAATTTTTCAATCTGATGCGCAAGTGGTATGTGCCGACTAAACATGCTGGCATGCTCCCACCAGATGTCGAGAAAATGTTAAACTAGATCGCTCGCCAGGTTGGAATCTGGTTCGAGCCGAGCGATCTACGTTCTGCATCTATGCATATGTCGGTAGCGGAGATAAGTTTGAGGAAAAGGAGATAACCGACAATACATGTTCTAATTCAAATTGCATCGATCGATGTCCGATTCACAGTCTCAGAGTGGATGAATATTCCCGTTCGGACGTGATCATGGAGTTGGATCTACTGCCCGGCGAGTCCCGAGGATACTGGAAGTATCACTCTCCCGACAAGTGGTTTAAACAAGCAAAAGCTAATGGGAAGATTAACAACGAAAAGGCCACTATTCTATTTGACTCTGGAGCAGAAGTCTCGATCATCGACTCCGCCTTTGCTCGTAAGGTGGGATGTCGTATAGACAGTACCCAGAGGCAAGAATGTGTTGAAATCGGCGAAAGTTCGTATATGACGGAAGGGGGATGACGCGTTAAAATCACTCTGGCAGGTTCCCTGGTCTACTATTTCAACGCTTGGGTTGGCCGGTTAGCCGGTCAAGACGCGATATTGGGAATGGATTTCATGGTACCAGCCGGTATACGGCTCGACCTGTCTCATGGAACCCTGACTCTGCCGGATGAGGTGCAGATTCAGTTATCCGGCCGACGCCCTTTATATGGTACTCATGTGCGGATGCTTAAAATGGGTCAGTACGAAAACAACGAGGTAGCCCGATCAGTCGACGTGATGATTCGGCCGAGCGATCGGCAACAGAAATTGTGGCTAACCCGTGGTGAACGATGGGTACCAACGTTCGTTAAGGGTATCGGCAGATCAAGTTACATCAGGGTTACGAATATATCCGATCAGCCGCTAATCGTTCACGAAGACATGATCCTAGGGATGTGGTTACCCGAAGGGAAAGTACCTCGACAGATTGGGTATGTCTCAGTGGGATCACGAAGATATATTGAATGGCAGAATCTGGCTTATCAAGCCACCACAGACCTGATTAGTGACGAAGACTTAGCAGATGAAGATACCTCACCTATGGTCGAGAAGCCGGAATATTCTACGCCGACCAAGCTGCTGATCAGGAGACCGTCGGTCGAAGCGGCAGGGGAAAGCCGGGTCAAAAAAGGTCCACAAGTTTTGAATATTATCAGACCCGGCTCACCGAAAACAGTAGGTCCAGAGAGCGAGAATGATGGTGAGGGGTTCAGAAACGATCTTGAGGAGAAAAAGGAAGATGAATCTGCCGAAGTCGTTACGGAGGAAGGTGAACCCGAAGTAGATCACCAGTTGGATGACTCACAAGGGGCGACTCAAGATGATGCTGATCCGGAAAAGGTAGATCCGGTAGATGAACAAGTGTTTATACATGAAGGTGGTGATCAGTACATTGAAGGTATCGAGAAGCAGATGGCCGTTTTGCCGGAAGTATCGCCCAATATGCCAGAAGTCACCATGGAAGATCTACAGGTCGGTGATCCCGAAGTGAACACTCCCGAGCAGATCGATCAGCTAAAGAAGATCATCTGGAAAAGGCGCCATTTATTGATTGGGAAGGGTAACGCCCTACCCCCAGCTGCTTACGGAGCTGTTTGTGATATAGACGTGGGAAATGCGAGACCGATCGCTCAACGTTGTCGCAAAGTCGCGCCACAATACCGGGAAAAGTTATCCGATTTGATCAAGGGCTTGTTGAGTACAAAAATCATCCGACCTTCAACATCGCAGTGGGCATCACCGATTGTGATTGTGATAAAAAAGAACGGGGTCGATATTCGATTATGTATCGACTATAGAATGGTGAATCGCCTCACGAAGTTGATGGTCTATCCGATGCCCCTGATCAATGATTTACTGGAAGATCTGGACAAAGTTTTATGGTTTTGTTCGCTAGACATGGCTAGTGGTTTCTGGGTGGTTTCAATGACTGATCGTGCTCGAGAGATTTCGGCTTTCGTTACACCCTTCGGCCTTTTCGAATGGAACTGGATGCCGTTCGGTTTAAAGAACGCTCCACAGATCTATCAGAGATTGATTGACAATGCTCTCTACGGATATTTCCAGATCAGTGCCGATCGAGAAGCCACCGATCTACATGATGTGTTTACGGAGGGTGAACCAGACCAAGATCAGAGACGATCAGTTTTGGGAAGGCGATCATATATAGACGACAGCTTGGTTACAGCAACGTCATGGGATATGCTATGTGATAAGGTCGAACGGCTCCTTGACATTTGCGAGCGCTGGAATTTATCGATCAGTGTGGTCAAGAGTTTCTGGGGCAACCCAAGGTCGCTTACCTCGGCCATAACGTGTCGATTCAAGGCCTGGAAGCAAGCCCGAAAGACTTGGGCGCTCTCAGTAATCTGCCTTTTCCCGATCACTGAAGGCTATGCAGGCTTTTCTCGGATCCCTGAATTACTATAGCCGGTTTATCGAAGACTTCTCGATATATGCCGCAATATTATATGAATTTAAGGAAGTGGATTATCATGGGCTACGAGAACGCGATCGAGTGGGAAAGTCACTAAGTGAGACTGGTCGCGAAACTGAAGTTATTGAATCGGATCTCAAGACTGGATCACTGATCGATCGAACTGTGCCAAGGTCGGAGGGTCATATCGAACGAGCTATGGTAGCTTTCAGCATGCTGAAGGCGAAGATGATTTCGACTTCGATACTGAAGCATTTCGATCCGGAGCAAATTCCCGTGGTGATTCTATACGCCAGTAAATGGGCAATATCGGCCGCACTGGTCCAAGATCACGACGGAATATATTGCCCAGTGACGTTCACGCGCCGAACATTAAAACCGAACGAAGTCAACTACGGTATTGTGGATAAAGAAGTGCTGGCATTATTACGCATATTGGATGTCTGTTACTCTATGCTGGTGACTAGATCGATCAATGTATTGTCTAGGCGATCTAGTCTGGCTTGGTTATTGTCCGCGAACGGGTTAGACGGAAGACTGGGGCGATGGGCAGCGCTGTTTTCTCAGTGGACCTTGAAGATCATCAAATGCACCAAGGGTGAAGAAGAAATTCTCGTTACGCTAGCAGCCAGTATCACACCCCGATCAGAAGTCGATGAAGCCCTGGTCAAGGTCGCGCCTAGGAAACAACCAAGAGAATCAATCATTATACCTCCACCGATCGTCGGCTGGGAGGAGAATCTGATCGTGGTAAGTTTCGACGGATCAGCGAGAGTGAAGATAGGTGTAGGGGCGTATAGCGCGTTGTTGTGGAAATTGCCAGAATGGACTGTCATATCTGCTGGTTCAGACTATACCCCGGGCATCACAGTCAATGAAGCCGATTATCGTGGTCTGCTGCTATGTTTAGATCTCCTGCAAGAGCAAAAGATCGAAAGAGTACTCATATGTGGAGATTCAAACCTGGTATTTCGGCAGATCACTGGAGAAATCGATTGCAAGGCACCGCGTTTGAAGTTGTTGAATGATCGTGTTATGAAAGCTCTACGTTGATGGCCAAGTCATGACCTCTTACATGTGAAACGCGATTGGAACCGGAGTGCAGATCATCTAGCCACGATGGCCATTCGTGATCAGACTGGATCGCTGGTTACCGATAAAGCATTGCTGGAGAAATTGGTCGAGATCAATAGGCTGGCCGAGCTGATTCATGCGGAAGATAACACAGGAAGCGGCCCAGGTCTCGATCATGGCGAGATCACGAGCCAGATCAACACCTAACAGGCCACTCTCTCGAGAAAAAAGCCTAACAGAGGAAATAGTACAGGAAATGCGAATTGAAAGAATTCTCAAGGCACAAGACGAAGAAAAATGAATCGTTGATATGAAGGCTTTTCTGAATGGAGATTTGGAGAAATTGAGCCAGAGTGAAGCAAAAGACTGTGTTAAGATCGCGTCCAGCTATGAGATTGACGAAAACGATTTGTTGTTTTACTATGTTCAAGCTGATCAGGCCGATGCAGATCTGGACCGATCAGCAAGACTTGTGATTCCGGAGATCTTACAAGCAGATATCTTGCATCCTTATTACGTCAGTTTAGAGGGAGATCACCAGGGTGTGGGTCGGACATACCACAGGATTCGCAAACATTTCCACTGGAGAGGTTTATATCGAAGTTTCCAAACGTTTGTCGGAAGATGTACAGATTGCGAAACCGGGAAGGGTATGCCGAACATCCGAGGTAGATCACCTGGAAATATCCAGGCGACCTACCCCTTCCAAGTGATAGCGATGGATCACATACCGTCCTTGCCGAAATCGTTCAAGGGCAATACAGAACTGCTGATTTGGACTGATTTGTTCACAGGATTGGTGATCGCAAAATCGTGATCTACCCGAACAGCCCCACAAGTCGCCTGCAGTTATGTGGAATGTGTTTTTAGGCGGTTTGGAGCAAGTGATGTGATCAGGCACGATCGGGAACCAGGTTTCATGGCTGAAGTTTTTCGATCGTTTAATCAGATGCTTTGTCAGAAACAAAGCGCGACCATGGCCTACCGTCCGCAGACGAACGGCAAGGCCGAGCGCATGGTGCAGACGCTAACCAGAGCTATTAAGATGTATGTCGCGGATTCCGCTCAACAAGATTGGGATGAGTATGCAGAGAGACTGGTGTTTGCGTTGAATTCTTCTTTCGATCGGATCAGGGGAGATACTCCGCTTTAGTTGACGTATGGTTGGGACCTCCGATCCCCTATCGAGTCGTTGATTCCCGTCAGATGTACCCGAGGTCGAGATCGCGAAGATCGTCGATGGCGTATGGGACTCCAGCGCCATTACTAGCATGCGCGGGAACAAGTGAATGAACGACTGCCGAGGGCGATCCAAGAGAGAGCTGATCGGAATAATGATCAAGCCGATTCACATAATATCGAACCGGAATCAAGGGCCTGGCTTTACTTGGATCGCGTGAAAGAAGGATACGCCAGGAAGTTAGCGCACTTATGGCATGGACCATTCCGTATATCCAAATTGATCGGCGATCATGCCGCCCGGTTGATCACTGCTGGTACCGATTATGGAATTTTCCCGATCGTCCACTTGTCGAAGCTGAAGCTGGTCCGGGAATACCCCGATCGACCAAAAACCAGGTTGTCATCCGATGATCAGCCAAGGTTTGACTTCGACGAAGCTCTCTTGCCCGAAGACAGTTGGGAAAGAACGTTGGATCAAAATGAATTCGAAGTGGAAAAGATTTTGGATACCCGATAAGGCAAGAGAGCCCGATTTTGTCGAATCCATCGTGATTACTTGGTTCAGTGGAAGGGTTACGACAATCCAGCGTGGGTAGATGAACGAGATCTGAACTGTGAAGGTTTACTAAGGGAGTTTGAACGTGATCGGGTGAGACGAAACCGATTTGGAGTAATGCAAACTCACGAAGAAGGCAACCAGGAGTCTCAATAATCTAAGTTGACATATTGTGATGGATCAGCTAATGGTAATGGTCAAACAAGTGGAGATCAAGTTGATTGAGCTGGTTCAGAGTCAATGGATATATATATATACTTATAATTCACGAAAACTACATTCGCATGCATATGAACGATCGACATACAAGATGAAGATAGTGCTGAAACCTGGATATGAAGTGTGGATATGGAACATGAAAGTTATCAGGAAGCTGGTCGTGATCGTGGCCGCGGTCGTGATCAGGGAAGTCGCAGGACCAGTTGAACTTGGCCCGGGAGATGAGACGTTGGTCGGAGAGGCAGCCGAGGAGGCGGGAAAGGAAAGAGGAGGTCGTCTTGAGTCAGACATGACTGGTCGCTAAGTGGAGAATTTAGAAATGGATGAGTCGAACTGCAGTCGTTGCGCGGCTGCAGTTTGGCTCAGGGGCGGCTGTGGTAAAGCGATCTGAAAAATGTTGAGAATAAGGTGGACCACACATGACCGTTGATTGGTGACGATGGAACACCCATCAAGATGAGACAGTTGATGGGTGGGACAGGCTGATCGCATATACGACGAAAAGGTGGTAGACATCGGGCTTTCGTAACGTGAAGGGATAAGCCAAGTACCGTTACTACGCCCGGTACCGGATACTAATGGAACGCCGAAGATCACGATCGCGATCGGGATAACGCGTATTGAGTGGGGTTCACGTGGACGTATATGACGAGATCGGCTGAGACAAATTGAAGATACAGAGCAATGGCGATGTGACATATCCGAAACAGTTATCGGGTCGAGCTATGAACAGTGCAGATGTTGAAGTTGGGTGTGATTCGAAGTTCCGGCCCGATCGGCCGAGCCAACTAATTCTTGCCCCAGAATACGAAGATCAGGTATAGAATAGAACGGGGTATGTGGAATAGCGAGCCGTGCGAGTAATACCAAGTTAAGGCAAGCGATGAGAGCCGATGGATCTGACCAGGAATGATGTAAGAAGGCCCGATCAGGCCCGATCTGCTGAGTCGGTGCGATCTTGGTACCCCGACAGGGGATGAAGGTCGAGAATATCGTCGAGTGAGCAAGCAAAGTCGTTGTGATGGTAACCCAGATGTGTTTCGAAGTGATCTGGGGCTGATCGCCCTGATCACTGCCCGATCACTCGGCCGATCGCTGTGCTGATCATGATCGGGGCTGATCGGCCCCAAACCGGCGTCCAGGTGTGAAGGTAGATGGAGTTTCCAGTTAAGCCGGTTTGGATATGAGGTGAACGGTGTCCGAGGGGCAGATATCGAGCGATTTCCAGGTTGTTTATCGAGAGATCGGGGTGGTTGAAGATCGCCATAGAGTTTGACCGTGATCAGTGTGTGGTGTAGTCGCTCTCAGAAAATCTTCCTGAGACGCGAACACCCACGGGGGCCCCAGACGACTGACTATCGGAGGGGGTACTCCGTCCATCCGAGTCATGATCCGATCCGGCATCCGGCCGGCTAGATCGGTCACTTCCATCCGCTTGATCGTGACTGCTCGGATGTTGCATGTTGAAAGCTCACCTTGTGTACCCGTCAGTACTGGGGGGTTTGCTCTCCTGGTGGACCCTAGGGCGAAAAGTGTAAATCCGTCCAATAGGGAGATGAGGGTTAGGACTAGGGGTAGCTCCTGGGCGGAAATCGTCACCGGGGAGCTCGTCTGGCAATACACTTGAACTTTGTATAGTGCCGGCTGGGCCGAGAATAGTCGATCGGCTAGCTAAACCAATAAGACACTTGAAGTTTGTATAGTGCCGGCTGGACCGAGAATAATCAATCGGCCAGCTAAACCAATAACAATGAAGGGCGAATCCAAATGTGTATGTAAGCCAGATATAACTCCACACTCTTCCACAGAAGGCCAAAATGTCACCACTTCCCAATACTTAATACCGTGTTCAAAACACGGGCGACTTGAGGTGAGTATACGAAGACGCCGCGACTCCCGGTCAGGGGACTTTCGGTGGGTTAATTTAACCTTCCCCGGGCAAACCAATAACAGCAAGAAGGGACCTTGTTAGCCCTCTGCTGCGAAACAATGAAAGCGACTTGTGTCTAAGAAAGCGAAACGTATACTGATTTATCCTATATCCAATACTCCCTTTGTGTAACCTACCCCAAATAACACGGCTGACCAGTCATGTGCCTTACCCAAAGTAACCCGGCTAACTCCGACTTTGTGTACCCGCCTGGCCGGTACACCAACCCCAGATGGTACCAACCTGGACGGTACACCGAACCCATCTGGTACCAGTCCGAATGGTACATTGTACCCGTCCGGCTCGGCCGGATAGCCACCCATCCGAGCTCCTCGGCCGCTGGCGCTAGCGATTCCATGGCGGCTTCTCATCCGATCCGGGTGCCTCCTTCATCCACTAGAACAATCATCTTCCTTCAGGCTCCTTTCACTCACACTTTCCGAATTAGCCCGTCACCGATCTGCCACTCGGCCGTCCAACATCCGTGGCCTTCCCGTCCGCTTAGCCCGCCTGTTCGACTATCCACGCCCCTTGTCATGTCCGCCAGCCTGATTTCCAACCTGGCGCCGCCCGGCCGCTTGTAGGCTTTCTCGGCGGCGGCTATCCGGGGTCCGCGCCCTTGGTCCGTATTTCCGCCAATCAGAATGCGCCCTTTGGGAGGTACTTTGCATTATTTCATAATTCACTTTACCACAAGTGCAGAAGTGGTACGGATCAGTTTGAAGGTGCAGCAAAGATGGGTAAGGTGGTACTATGCAACCGTGCGACGAAGTGAACAAGGTCGAAGTATAAATCAGGCACATGAGTTGGTGTATGGTACACTAGGTATAGACATTGCATATATAATAACAGGTTTTGATTTTCCCCCTAAGCAAAGAGTCGCTCCGCCACGTGTCGCGGTCATTGGGAGCCCAGGGTTAACTAGTCCCTCTTGCTCAACTTAATTCCGGTTAAGACGCGCTTTGACGCATTTTGGCTTACCGGAAGGCCCCCGACGGGTTTGTTTAGGTGATCAAACCTCACCCCCCCCACGCGCACGTGCTTGGAACACGTTTTTACTATTGGAAAGGTTTTGTGGAGATAACGTCTGTGGATTACTGTGGAAGATCGTGGTTTTATCGCGTTTTCTTGGTTTCTTGTTGTCTCTCACTCTCATTGGCTGGCCTAATCGGACGAAGTTTCCCGACCAGTGCCTAGATACTGATTAAGTATCGACCCCAACCTGTTCTCCAGTGAAGATTTCCACCAGAGGACACCCCCGTCTCGAGAAGGTCATCCCCTCCGACCTGATCAAGATCATCGTTTTCGTCACTGAGTCCACCTGAGTGAGTGTAACCACCCCCGATCAACGGGTACACAAGGTGAGATGAAGTTGAATATGGATCCTATCGCACATGACGACCGGTCAGATGACCAGGAGGATCAGATCAGTCACCATAATGGTGATTTATCTGATTCTGATGGCGATCAGGATCAACGGAGTACTCCCTCCGATAGTTGGTCGTCCGGGCCAGTGGGTATCCGGATTCCACCCAAGACTTCCGTCCTGGATTTTGAAAATCGGCTCCACCACAATACCATGTTCAGCCTTAGTTTGGATGAATACGTCGTCGAAGTAGCTCGGAGCGAATTCTCGCACCGGGCGTAATAGATGCGTGACGCATCTATTGAAGGTGGCAGGGGCATTTCGAAGCACCTGCGGCATCACAAGCCACTCCCAAAGCATACCACTTGGGGTGCTTACAGCCGTGAGAGGGATATCCTCCTCACGCATGAGGATTTGGTAGAAACCATCCCTCAAATCGAGAGCACTGAAAACGGTGCTCCAGCTCATGCCATCAATGATGATATCTTTCCGCGGTATCGGCGTCTGCGCCGGTACCGTGGCTGCGTTCAGCTTATTAAAAGCATGAACGATTCTCTACCCACCAGTGGGTTTCTTTACGCAAAGGTGGGACTGGAGTGCGCTGAGGTAGACTCCAGCACATGTCCCGCCTTAAGACATGTTTCAAAGGAATCGTTGATCGCTTTGACCTGGTCAAGCGGCAATGGCCATTGCCGCGTGACACAGTACTTCGTGCCTAGTTTCCTTATCTTTAGGGAGCTCACAAGGTACTTCTTCTGGGAATACGTCAGCGTATTCCCAAAGTACCTCGTATTACGGAGAAGTCGCCTTAAGCGACTCCCATCTCTGCGCTTCAAAGCGCTGAACTTTGGTCTTTTCATTGGGAACGGGCTCGTTCCCAATGCCTTCTAATTGTAAAGTGGATATTCGCTCACGAATATCCACTGCCTCATCAGATGCGACAATGACGCAGATCTGTTCGATCTGATCATTGCGTAAGTTCTTTACAACTTCTTCCAGCTCAAGGCTGGAAGGGCCATTACATCTGAACTTAAGTTCGGATGGTTGTCGAGTGTGGGAGACTGGGTAGCTAATCCAGTCTCTGTCTGCGTCAAGACGTTGATCGTCTCGACGGACACAGCTGCGATATCAAACGCACTCGTCTGATCTGTTGCACGGTGATTATCACTCGTGCACAAGGCATTCTCCTCATCATGACCACTGTCTACCACGGTATTCATGCACCCACGACTGCCCTCAGTCGTGATTTCTTCATTTTCGACACGGAAGTCATTTACTTCCGTGACGGTTTCATTATTCTTACGGTGGGAGTTTCCCACCGTGTGTAAATTCTCTATACCATGACCGTCATCGGTCGTAGTAGTAACTTCAACACGGGAGTGTTTTTCACCCGTGTTGCACACATTACTGACACGCAACGACTCGTTCGTTGCGTGTGTAAGTCCCTCTGGACTTTGATCAGCGGGTGTACCATCCGCTGATCTAGTCGGATCAGACCTGGTGGTGCCTGATACGTCACAGACTGTCTGACGCTGGCCGGTTGTATCAATTAGATCACGGATTACTCACAGGGTGATCAGATCCTGTGAGACCGCCGCAGTCGATCGACAGGTTAACCCAGTCGATTGTATGTTGATGCTTGGACATACAAAGGATGCCCAAGATTACATCGAACTTGGCAAGATCGAGAACGATGTATTCGTCCTCGAACGACAGTTCGTCTAACTCGAAGCGTGGGCGAATCACCCGCTTTGGTATAGTCGCGGCTGCACCTGTTGCTAACCGGACTGACAACATGTTTTGTGGAGATTCAATCTCCACGAAGTTCAGCGACGTTAGAACCTCGGTTTAATGAAAGTTTTGGACGCTCCTGTGTCAAACAGAGCACGCATGGGGACATCGTTTCTAGCGGCTTAACCTCCAGGGTGATGAGAGGTTTCTCTTCACCCTGCACATGCTGACAGGACATAGTCCCGGCTGGGGCTATTATCCTCACATGCCCGATGTCGGCATGTGAGATAACCTGTCCAGTAGGGGGCCCCGCCCCTACTGGTTGTTGACGTTTTTTGCATCAACAGAGGTTTGCCCCTGTTGATGTCGCTTGCCAGCGGACTGTCCAGTTCCGCTGACTGCGTGGGCCGGCGCGGCGCATTGCATTCATGGGTCATGATCCATCTTCGCGCATCTAATTGCAGCGAAACAAACTTTTTTTTTTTGATTGCCTCGGTGTCGAGGCAACTGCAACGATAGTTCCATCGGTTCTGACCCTCCTCCGCCCCGCCCTGCGCGGGTGTTGTTCTCGGGACGAAGTGTGGACTTCGTCTCGATCGGAAGTTGGGATTGGTATTAGCATGCTGCATTGGCGGCATGTTAAAGTCGAAAGGCTCTTGCGCTTTTCGACTAACCCCTGCATGCGTTGCTGCTGAACGCATGCTGAATTCCTCTCGGATGCTTTGGTCAATAGCATCCGTCAAAGTCTTTGGGGGAACCCGAGAAAGACTCCGTTTGATGGGACCGTCATTCAGTCCCTTCATGAAGCCAGTGACCCGCATGACAGGGGGCACCGGCTCGTATACAATATTTGATAAAAAAATATTGTATTTTCTGATCGTACACATGTAGGCTCAGCTTGCCCTGCTTGATTTCCATGAACTCTTCGCGGCAACTAAGCTCAATTTCTGGAGCTTCGAAGTTGAGCTTTAGCTCAGCTTTTAAATCCTGATACGTCAGGAACGCAGAGCCATCGGTGGATCTGCGGCTCATCGCCCATGCCCTGGCGCGACTGCCTAGGTATGTGGTGGCGAAGTAAGCTTGTAAACGCGGGTCCACAATCTTTTGCGCAGAGAGGGCATCTTCCACCTTTGCGAACCATCTAAGGGGTTCACCCCCTTCGCCAGTAAAGGGCGGAATCCGCGCCTTTACCACTTCAACGCTCGCACTAGATGTGGGCATTGTTTGTTGCGACCGTAATTTTGCGGAACGCACCTGAGTCAACATACATCCTCTTAAAACGGGTAACCTTATCCAAGGTATCTTCTGGGGTTTTACCGCGGAGGAGAGAGATGATCTCGGGCCCTATGGACCGGATCATCTCTATCACAGTGGTCCAGTACTCTGTGACAAGTTAGGGAAGTTTTCACTAACTAAATCATGCGCGAGCTGTCGCTCACGCTCACGATCGCTGGCCGTCGCCATTACAGCCAGCGGCTCTTAAACCTTCGTTCCGCTAGTTAACTAGCGGAACACGTCAACAGTGGTCATTTAGACAGACCACTAATTGCTACCAGGTGTAACAGGCTAGCTGTTACGCGGCTTACACTGTAAGAATTGCAGTGAGGAAGCGTGCAATTGAGTAGGACCAAATGTAAATTTGGTCCTCCTTAGTTTACCTAAGATAAACTTTAGATTAGACTAATTAATTTATTAATTAATCACTTAAGTCTGTATATATATTGAATATATATAAACCTAAGGCCACGTGTCTAGAAGAAGGTAAGTTTAAGAGTGAATATATTATGAGTGGTTTAGAGTTAATAACAATAATTAAATCTAAACTAATCATACAAACACGTAGTATAAAGCTGGTCTGAATGATATCTTTATCATTAGATTACTTGTTAGCTTTGATTATAATATCAGAATCTGTTCTCAAGGTGTATTATAACAACTTATAATACAATATTCGCATTTCCAACATTAAGTCTGAAATTGAACTCTAATAAATCAACTTAAATATCATTTATGTAATGGCACCCCATTACAGTAACCATCCTCTATTTGCGCCCTTGGATACCCACTAAGGACGTCTCCGTGTCGAATAGGCACGCCCCATATCTGGGACATCACTAGAACAACCTTCAAATTGTTTATATCCATCACTGTAGAGAACGTCAAAAAATAATTTTCTCCACAACCTTGCTGGTCACTCCTGGCGACCAATCGTACCTGTAACGCTCAATGGTTCCATCTGCTGGAGCTTCGTCTTATAAACCCACTTCGTAGGCAGTGGTTTTTTTGTTTCAGAATTCCGGGTCAGTTCCCATGTCCCGACTTCTTCCAGGGACTTCAACTCTTTCTCTTCAGCCTTTTTCCAGTTATCGGAATTTCGACCTTCCTGTGGCTGCTGATTGCTCATCGGATCAGGCACCGATGAAATAATTGAGATTCCAGGACCCTTTAGGTCAACCACCGCAAAAGCGAAAAGCACACTTCGTTAACTTTCCAATGACACTTCGTTTGATTTATCTACAGGGTTCGTATCACTCACTCCATGCTCCGGCACACTTTCATCGTTTCCGTTTTCGCTGATCCTCACGCACCTCTTCTTCTGCTTGCGTTTCTCGAGGGCTGCAGTCTTCGTCACCTTCCCCCCGGGCTTCCTTTGCTCAGCATTTTCCGGTACCTTATTCTTCTTTTCTTTGGGGGCTCCATTCGAGTCTCCGCGATTTAGTCTTTCTTGAACACGGTTTTCCAATTCAGTTTCTGCTTTTCCTTCCAAAGTTTGTGAGATTCTTCTGCGTATATCCTCAGTAAGCGTCTCAATCTGGCTTACATGTCGAGTCGTGGTTACGACCCTGTCCTTTAGAAGTAGCACCTTGTGCCCCTTTGTCTCGTCAATTTTGCCTAAGCTTAAGGCCCTTTCGGCGTGCTATCCCAGGGATATTTTACTTGGATCCCGCCAAACTATGCACAGTGAGCCAAAAACGACGATGTCATTCACGCTTGTAGGTTTCTCTGTGAGCATTTGAATTGGTGATGCTCTCCCGGGGTTCGACCTCGTCGGACTGCGGTTGAGTATGTAGGTTGCGTACTCAGCCGCTTCCGACCAGACCACAAGACACACACCAGAGCCAAAGATCATGCACCGAACCATGTTGAAAATAGTTAGGTTCATGCTCTCTGCCTTTCCATTTAAGGCTGGACTACCAGCCTCAGTGATTTGTCGCCGCACTCCAGTTTTCTTGCAGAAGAGATCGACATTTCTGTACTTTCCACCCCCGTCCATTCATAGGACGTGGATTCTGCAGCGAAACTGAATTTCGAACCATACAAGAATATTGTCAAACATTTTCGCTGTTCGATCTTTTGATCGGGTAGCGAAAACACGCACATAAATTGAGTAATGGTCAACGAACACGACCAAAAATCGATTTCCACATCGATCACGTGGAGTGATCAGACCCTTGAGGTCACTGCATATCACTCCACCGACTCTATCGATCGGCTAATTTCGTCTACTATCGACCTTTGACGACCTCGACTTAGCCGCTTTTCCTTCGGCACAAGTGAGGCTGTTAGGTCGTGAAAAATCAGTGATTTTTATGACGGATCTGGGATATTTGGCAAGCCTTTCAACAGAATCATATGCCAAATGCCACAGGCGGGCATAAAAATGATGCAATGTGCCTTCCTGCACGTCATCATGCGGGCTATCGGCCGCCACATTCATCGCCATGTTCGTAACGCTCGTATTCACCGTCTTTGGCCAATCTGTCATCGGTTTTGCGACGAAAACGGACCCATAAACTCCCACTTTAAATAAAACTTGATTTCGAAAAACCATGTGCATCTTTGATCCGATCTAATACGCCTCTTTTCTTTCGAAGACAACCAAGTGATATCAAATTCTTAGCCAAATTTGGCGCAAAATGCACATCAGTAAGCACGATGCACGCACCCTCATTTGAGGCGCTTCTGAGCGTCATTTTTGCCCATTTTCTCCACTCATAGCGTCCGTTCGTCCGGGAGAGCCAAACTTTTGTTTTCACCGCACGTCACAGCATCTTCCAGGAGGCTCTCTTCGCGAAAGAGGTGTCGACTTGCCCCGCTATCAACAATCCAAATTATTTCGTCAAAAATTTCCATTTCTTGTGACGCCAATTTTTGTTTGCCCTGGTGGCCGTAGAACGAAACGATGATCTGATCCCCCATCGCTCGCTCTTCCCCGGTTTCCACAACCCCTTTTAGATCGATTTCTTTTGTTCTGTTGTGGGCAATCACGCTTGATATGCCCTTCCAAACCGCATCCATAGCAGGTTCTCTTGGGGTTTCCTTCGACGACTGTGTTAACCCCAAATTTTCCAGGCCTCTTTGTTTGTTGCCCCTCGTCGTCAATTTCTGTGCCCAAGCGATCTGTTCTTGCGCGTGTTGAATGTAATCTTGGCCTTGTGGATTATAGCGGACTAGAAGCGCCAATTTGAGTCTTGGGGACGCGTACTTTACGATATTTTCCACAATAAGTTGCTCATTTGAGCCGCTTTCACGCGCGAGGGTCGCGAGGTATAGAAACTGCTCAGTCCAAGAGCGTATCGGGTCTTTCTCTGTGGCAAAAAGCATCAACGCTTGGTGGTGGGTTATTGTCACCTTCAAAGCATTGAGCATCTGGTCTAAAACAAAATACAAAGTTTGCGAGATCTACCACCATTTTTCTACGTTCGCCTGGTGGCAACTCCCTCCAGATGCTCACCCAGCTGATCCAATTTAAGCTGATCTGTCCACACGAAACCGGAAGCTATCTCCGCTACCTCTATCGCTTCGATAAAGACGTAGGTCCATTGTTTGAAGCCAGAGCCCAGACCTGGGTATAGCTCTCTTCCAGAAAATTTCAAAACGGACAACTTGGGTATTTTTACACCCCCAGAAAATGCAACCGGCTACCCTGCTGTGAGCGTCCCTCCTACCACACCTTGTGGTGGAGCTTGTGGCTGTCTCTCCTGCTACACACGGCCAACGCCGGTGCGGAAGACACCGCCCCTTTCACCGCCATCTTCGGTGCTCAAATCATTTATGGTAAGGTGTTTACCAAACGCTCCATGATTCTGTAGTGTCTCTTTAAAACCACTTGCAGCTGATCTCACCGGTGTTCCCTTCCCAGACTCCGAAGACGTCCTTGCAATCGCTCCTCGACCAATGCTGCCTTTCGGGTCTTCATTTCTTTCATCTCTTCCATGCTCGCACCTTTGAAGGTGAAAGCTCTCGTTTATCTTTGGCCATTTCCCACGAGATAAAAAATTCTTATTGATTCACGAAAAAGAAACGAGAAAAAACAGCAATTTGCGTTTAATCGCAACCAATTCCACAATAAATCACGTACGAGAAGAAAGAGAAAAAATGCGTAATAGCCCAGGCAAAAATTCGAGAGAAGAAACGAAACAATTTTCCAACAAAACACGTAAGAAAAATCACTCGAAATCAAAGAGGAAAACTTTCCACACGTGAAATACGAGAGCTCCACAATATATGCGTAAAGGTTACAATACGCCAGACCTTTCGAGCCGACAGTAGAGCAGACTTTCACGATGCTTGGAGACGCGAAAAAATACCGCGACAAAACAAACTTTACCTCGTTGACCGGGGACCATCTTTTCTTTGCTGGAGTTACTCTAGCAAGTCTCCTGTAGTCTGTACATTAACCCGATTATAGCCCCGTCCAGCTTGGGCTCATAGCCTGTTGGAAATATAAGTTCGTGCACCTAAACCGATTAGTTCTTAGGGGTGCGCAGACGGGTTTAGTGTGTAAGTACTAAACAAAAATACGACGAGGGAGTGGCGTATTTCGCGCCGCGCTGACTAGTCGGTAAGATAAAAAGAGAGAGTATTATAAAAGTTAAAAACAATTAACCTAAACTTTCCTAACTTGAAATTTGAAATTTGATATACACAAAATTCACCGAAGCTTTGCTTAATCTGACAGATCATTTTGTAAGTCAGCATCAAAACACCATTGAAATTCCAACATTTACGCCTCGTCTGCGGACGCATGAGAGGAAGTACTCAGACAATTTCGATGCTCTATCTTACGTTCGAGCAGCGAAACCCTGACATTTTTTGTAAAATGGTCAACAAATACCACTAGGTAACGGTTCCCACGCCTGTCGCGCGGGGTAATAGGACACTATAGGTCACTGCATATTACCCCGCCAACCTGGTTTATTGGGGCATTTTTGCCGCTATCCATTTTCAACTGCCTGGCCCTTGTGCCTTTTTTTTTCTTCTGAGCACGTCAGGCAATTTGGTCTCTAAAGGTCAGTAATTTAATTCCCGATATGGGGTCCTTCGCCAACCTTTCGACAGAAACGTAGGCCAAGTACCCCAATCGTGCGTGAAAATGATGGAGACTTCCTTCTTGCATATATTTTAGGCAGTCTCACTTACTGCATTAACAACCATTATTGCGAACGTCTTATGGGCGTTTTTGCCGCCTTCGACCTGCAGACTTTCCACAAAAACAGATTCACAAACACTGACTTCAAACAACATTTGATTTCTGAGCATCATTAGTATTGTTTTTTCATTATCACTTAAAATGCATCCCTTTTTTTCGTATGCATCCCGGCGAAAAAAGGTTCCCCGCTAGTTTCGGAGCGAAATACACCTCCTTCAGCACGATACTTGTGCCTGGACTCTTCGTACACTTTAGCGTTCTCTTTCCAACTTTTAATATTTTTAAGGTGCCCCCATTGGGTAGAGTAAGACTAGACTCTCTCCACCCTTGTACTCCACTGCTCTGTGATAAAGTTCCTATCATATTCTATGTCAAATTGGTTTCAAAATCTAGAAGTTGGAGAGACACCGGTGTACTCGGATCGTGAACAAGAAGTTTTAACACTAAGACATCCGAGCGTACAAGACAACCAGAAGCCACATCGCCATCATACTCCAAGGTACCCCTTTAATGGGTAACATTATACTGTATTATCATAATAATAACACAATTGGAAACACACACAAAAGGAATAATAACTTGGGACCAATGGATAGCGGAATGTCAGGACGCCATATACCAGTCCAGTAGAAAAGTAGCTCGGAGCAGAAGCGGCAGTGTGAAGCGCATCCAAAACAGTTACGACAGAATACATTTCATCAACAGATCATTAATGCAACGCGAAGAAAATATCATAAAAATTTGTTGGTGAGACGAGACACCATATTACATCGAGCGGTCCAGGATATACGCTGGCTATTTCGCCGAAGAGCGATTTGGAAAAGGGAGCAACGGGTGACGGAAATTAAAAATCCGGGACAACTTCCCCATTTCACGATTCCATCTCCATTCTGGATCGCTTTGTTTTGACATGACAAACTAACCAGAGTAAGAGGCATGCAGAGACATGCTTTGACAACGTTAAGGATGAATTACGAAATATCATGGTGATCCCAACCAATAGACGGGTCACCAGTCAGTACAATCAATTCTTAATGGATGAAATTAATGAAAAAGAGGTGCGAGCAGCCATAAAACGATTGGAACTCCAATAATATACCTAATTCTTCAGGGAGAAACTCCACCAACATCATTTTCGAAGGCTATTATTATTCCACTAAGAAAAAAGGGAGATTCAAGTAATGCACTTGTCGTAGATTAACTTAAATTTAACAATTTAAAAAAAAACGAATCTCTTCAAAGTTTAATTCCCAGGAACTTAAACTTAGAGACCGACAGTATACGCCAATTGTACACTTAACGTGAAGAAATGACCAAAGTAGCCTTTCGACCAGTCCTTTCGGAGATACGACGTTGGCTTGTGTAAACGGCGAGTTTTTCTTGGTATCCGGTGTCAGTCTTGTGTTTAAAGTTTGGCGTCCGTCGATCAACTTGGTTATGAGTAGTCAGCGCTTGAAAAAGGAGGGGGTTATATATTAAGAAGTGAGATATAGAAGTACCTTTACCAAGTTACTCCATATCACTACTTCTTACTTATGTATTCCTACTTATGGCTTCTTCTTTTAGCTCATCTTTCAACCAATGCGAAAATAGCCCTTCTATAGAGTGAAACTTTATTTACTCTATCACAGTCGCCCCTTGCAAAGCTAAAGCAAACCACGGGAAATAGCGAGCAGCAAATCATTCCTTTCCTGACCTCATTGTCCATGCACAAGAGCCACATTTTCATCTTGACAATCTTGATTTATCCTCGATGCATCCGTCTCTCTCCAATGTGTAATGTAGCTTGGTATACCCAGGTTATCAGCCATTTTTATCAACTCGGACCACACCACTTTGTTTGTAAGCTCGTCGTGATGTCAGGATAAATAGATAATGCCTAGACCTGCTTAGCGACACAACCGATCTAGCAGGATAACCTATTAAAAATCCCAATGAATGTGTCCGAAGCATAGATGCAATCGTAATATCAGCTTTTTTGCCCAGCCTAGAGTCAATAGTAGCAATATTAATCACTAGTTTGTCCATATCGCTGCCTTTCAACTTGTAAACTTCATGCCGTATGCTATCCACTTGTTTCTGATATGGTGAGATTGTGAGCAAAGTGCGCATCTACGGTCAAACTCTTCTTCCGTGTCCAAACTGAATGTCTCATTTATTCGTCGAATTTGCTCCAAATTTAAAGCCACTTCAATAACATTTTGCGGTCCATCGGTATGAGTTTCCGCTACTCTTCCAGAGACCTGATCATGTGTACTGATCCATATGACTTGTTCTGAGCCCAAAACATATTCTTGGGTTCCTTTTGGAATTCTCCCCTCCCATTTTGCGCACGTCACTGGTGGCAACTTCAATTCTTTCAAATAATTTTTAACTGAGGAGGCTCGATCCACTGTCTTGTATGGATAAAATGTCTGCAAAAATCTTGAGATCTTACAGTAGCTACGAAAATGTTGATCCCATAAAACGCTGGAGCTTTGTGCCTATGAGCCCTGTGATGCTCAAATGTTTGTAAAATTGATTAAGTTCGTTTGTGGCGCCGTTCCATTTCGTTGTAGCTGTGTTTTTTTCTTCGGCCAGATGTATATAAGCGTATAATTGATTCGGATTACCAATGGCTACCATTACTTCAGTTGTGGGACGTAAAGTTTGCAGTAGCGCCAGTTCATAAGTCTATGCTTCTTCATCATTAATAACAAGTTGGGGTGGCAAAGGACGATATTGCCGTCGACTCAGCTGAGATAGTGTGGTCAAGATAATTCGAGCTTTACTCCACACACTATACAAAGCCTTCTTCATAACCACCTTGCTATGATAATTCCATCCGGTAGTCCGCAAACATTCTCACTCCAATCACTCGATCTCGCTGATGAAACGTTTATTGCAATCTTCGGTCTCCAGCATTTAGCCTTCTGGTGTTCCCAATCGCAATATGGCGTTCACTTCTACAATATTCAATGGGGCAACACTTTCCGTAAATTTTCGTCAATGGCGGCATTTGTTTCGGGACTATAGTAGCTATTTTATTTGGGTATATCTCCCAATAGGCTGCTACCAACGATGCAACGGTGGATCTTTTTCCACCCCCATAAGGTCCTCCTGCCAGGATAACACATTCCTTTGTCAGCCCTTCGTTGACCACCTTGCATTGCTTTGCATCAAATTTTCTCGCACAAGGTCTATATGGCCTGCCCCCGATTGCCTTGGTTTACTTTGCTTCATCTCTTTCTTCAGTCATCGGATTTCGATCAATAATCCTTTGTATTATATCAAGCAAGGGGGTCCATGGCTGACAGTCGGATGTGGCGAGTATATTCGTCTTGGTCTCCCCGAATAACTGGTCCACATATATTTATACCCATAGTGTAACAGGGCTGCTGTTACGCGGCTTACACTGTTAGTTTGCAATGAGGAAGCGTGCAAATTGTGT
>MIQA02003927.1:0-33614 GCA_001887855.2 Sclerospora graminicola | reverse complement strand
CTGCGACAGCAGAGCCGCCCATCTCCCCAGCCGGCCGTCAATTCCATTCGCCGTCAGGAGCCATGATAGGGTCGACCGTCTAGATAGTACTTTGATAGGCCGAGACACCAACATAGTATAACACACATCCACGATCCGCAATAGAGGCAAAACTTCTTTATCCACTAACCCGTAATTAGCTTCATTAGCCTTCAGGGTCCGGCTGGTGAATGTCACGGGACAGTACATCCTACTAATATGAGAATGTCCCCATATATATTTCCATTGATGTGAGATAGCATTTGCAGTCGTGGAGTCTGTGATATGGGTTTCCTGCAATAAGAGAAACCGAGGTGTACGGGGATGAGCGTTACCTCTCCAAGCACTCAACCAATGAGATATGTCGTCCTTTTTAAATCCACGTACATTTTGAGACAGAATTTGAAATCCCGGCGTTGCAAAATTCCCAATGTGTTTGCCCTTTTCAGGGACAAACTCCAGATCCTTTAGCATATATGTAGCGTTGTATATAAATCCTGATGCGAGAGGTCAAAGTATGCGTGATTACATTCTGGACTGACTGCGGAACAATCTTTGTGGAGGTCCAACCAACGCGATATGCCATGATTGTCATGGTTCTCCGATGGAGTGGATTTGACGCCTCAATTTTCCAGAAACAACTTCGCGTAGCCCTTAGTTCGGGTGGGGACCCATTCCGGGTCCCGTGTTGTGTTCATCATTTGTCTGAGAATTTGTGGGAATGGCCACATGCGTGTTAGAGATGTAATCGACTAAATTCGCCCAGACGCCCGTCTGACCATCTAAAACGTTTTGTACTTTCTCCGCATATGTAGAATTGTTTTTTCGCACCTCAAAATGTCTGTTCAATAATGTGACTATGGAGTCAATCGGGTGATAATCAACTCCGAGGAGTGTTGCCACTTGTTCCGCATGAATATGGGCACACAATAAATGCTGCGCCAATTTCAACGTCAGAGCCGGTACACATAGGCGAACCATCGGGATCCCCTCATACGTTACTTGTTTCAATGCTATCCATTCCTGCGGACTATTCATGATTAATATCTGATGAGTGGGATGATGCAAGGATTCCAATCTGTCCTCTCACTCGTGGAACCAAGATGACTCCAACCCCGTAACGTGCCCTTGTTTTCCTTGGTATTTCATATCGTACTATTATTGGATTCGCCAGGGTTGCGTGTGCATTGTTAATAAAGCCGGATCTAAACTGTCCAATAAATGGTAGGGTCCAGAGCACTGCTTAAGAAGGTGCAGTAAATTGTTTCCTTCGCGTGAAGTTGCCTGTTTTCATACAGAAAATGTTGCGGTAACTATAAGGAATGTTATACCTGTTTGCTTTTCCATTCCGCCTGATGTGCATCCCATAATTGTGTCCAGTTGACAGGCTCATCATGGTCCTGGAGTGCCTCGTTTATTGTCTCTTCGAAATTTTCGATTAATTCGCGTTGTACGTTCTGAATATACGGTTCGGATGTAATATTCGTAACTAAGTCCCCTTCTTTAGTCGGGGTCGGCTGAATATCTTAAGTTGAACGAGTACGTCTCCTTTTGTTGCTGGGTTCCGTCTCTTGAACGGGACTTTGACAAGGAACGTACTCGGAGGATTGAGAATCGTCTGAGGCCAACATTAGTACCTCAGGCGATTCGATCCGGTTTTTCCAGATTTTATGCAACCATTGTTCCAACACCGGACGTGATATTTGATACTGTTGCATCAAGCGGTCTTGAACCGCTTGATTCGAAATATCCAACTGCATGATACGTTATTGTTACGGAACAGATAACCGTCCGACTGTCTCCGCTAAAAAGTGCAAGAATTCGCACATTCGAGGGTCGTGAGTTAATATAAATTCCTCAATTTCGATTCTTAAAGCATGATGGATAGTTGGCCCTTGAAGCCTGAGGATTTAATCTTCCATATTACCCTCCCACAAATCAGGGCCCCAAGGTTCATATTCACTATATGTCGTTATTTGACTGTTCTGCGAAGAACCGGTGTTGGAATCCTCTACCATTATGATATCTCTCCCTGTTGTCTCCACTGGGATCTCTTCAACGTTTCCGGATAACGCTTTCTAAAAAGACTGTTGTCCAGCCGGCACTATATAAAGTTCAAGTATATTGCCCAACGAGCTCCCCGGTGAAGATTCCCGCCCAGGAGCTACCCCTAGTCCTAACCCTCATCTCCCTATTGGACGGATTTACACTTTTCGCCCTAGGGTCTACCAGGAGAGCAAACCACCCAGTACTGACGGGTACACAAGGTGAGCTTTCAACATGCAACATCCGAGTAGTCACGATCAAGCGGATGGAAGTGACCGATCCCGCCGGCCGGATGCCGGATTGGATCATGACTCGGATGGACGGAGTACCCCCTCCGATAGTCAGTCGTCTGGGCCCCCCGTGGGTGTTCGCGTCTCAGGAAGATTTTCTGAGAGCGACTACACCACAATGGTGCGCGTGCCCGGATCTCTTCATGTGCATTTTGGAGTATCGGGTCACAGAAAAAAGAAGGAATTGTTATTTTAATTAATCCTATTGTCGCCGACGAAGTGACCCCTTGGCGTCAAGATCATTTGTCGACCCGCTTAATAGCGGTTCAGCAGAAAGATTTGTTGATTGTCATCATTTACGCCCACTCTGGTGATGCGGCACTCCGATAATCGTTTTTGTGGAACTTTCGAATTTGTTACATGGCGTGCATTCACATACCATACTAGCAGGGGACTTCAATTGTGTGGAGTCTCCTGTACTTGATAGACTTGGAGGTGACAGACTGGACAAATCAGAGAGCACTACTCTATCTAACTTAGTTAGTGAGTACAACTTATACGATTCCGGAACTTTTGGCACTTCGGCTCTATCCGACGAACACCTGACTGCACTCGATCATTTTACATACTGGAGAAGAGGCCAGGCGAGCCGGATTGATCGCGTTTTTATATCGATATCCATCTCCCTGGTTTAGTGACATCACAGTGGGCAATACTCCTCATTATTCCGACCATGAACAGGTATTAGTAACACTACGTGATCCCACTGCATCAATCATAATAACTCATGCCGTCGCGCCCGAGGTGATACCTGACCCTTGGGTTCATGCAGTAACAAACCTTTCCAGTCGAGCCAAGCTGCTTCGTAATTATCCGACCTGGCAAGCAGCCGCCAAGAGTGCGTCCTTCATTCGCTGTACATGTATTGCAATCTGTAACTGGCTAGCTGTTACACGGCTTGCACAATCGGTAAGGCTATTAAACCTATACCTCCCGCTTGTTTCGGCGTGTACATAAGTGTAGGAGAAATTTTATGTCTCACCATAATATCATCGTTGGTTAATTTTGTCCAGATAAAACTCTTTTGAATTTTGATGAGTCTCTTCATTATGTCCGTGTGTGGATCGAACACCTTTGCTGTAAAAAAATTGCAGGCACAACAATAGAATTAAACAAAGTGACTCTCTCAACAATCGAGATACCGCATTTGCCCGATGTAGCCATCCTCCTCTTTATACTCCGGATACGTAAAGCCCAATTCTTCTCTACCATATTGGCATGCCCAACCTCATATCCCAAATATCAAACTGTATCACCCGGAGCGATGGTAGGAATCACATGTCATTCCGATAGTATTACTATAGGGTCGGGAAATAAGAATTTACTTTTGTTTGTCTAGATTTTCAATCCTGACAGCTTACCAAATTTGTGAACTAGTTCAAGCGCTGACTCTATTTGGCTCGCCTTTCCAAAAAAGACAGTCGAATCGTCGACAAACGCAGAAAATATGTGAGGCTCGCCATACGTGTATCGTCACACGATATGATATTCGGAACGTCATTTGCGTGTCACCTTTGCTTAAACCGGCTTCAGACAGTATTAAGTCCAGAGAATCTTATACTTGCGGAGGGTTGTAGACATCAAAATGCGTTCCCATGCCTTGCATACGCATTTGCATGAAGAGTTTCTCAAGTTCACTTTCATTCCGTGGACCATCGTGTGATTCAAAGTTGTAAAAGAGCTGCGAACCCGCATCACCTCATCTATTTGCCAATGCCTTCTAAACAAGCTTCTCTTTCAAATGAGCGCTGGTCTACTACTAAACTCGAACAGTCATTGACAAACTACGGGCTCTGAGAAAATGCGTAGTAAGAGATACGGGTTTTGGAATGTGCGAAATTAGTGTGACTTATTGTGGAATATTGAAAAAGAAAAATTAGTGTGGCCCATGGTATTTGCGCAGCCACACTATTTTCCCACCCACACTAATGACACTTTTCACTGTAGTGTCGTGGGGTTAATCCCTTGTATCGGTACACCCTATTGGGATTGCAGCTTACAAGGGGGATCGAGGATCTCATCCATAAGCCAAATAGAAAGGGGTGTCTCCCCCTATACCCGATCGTACGACGAATTGATGGCGAAAACAAGTCTCTCCACGTATCCATCCCAGTCGTGCTGATCCGCCTCCACCACATAGATCTTGAGGGTTCTAGTCAGAGTTTGGATCATTCTTTCGGCCTTCCCGTTTGCTTGAGGGCGGTAAGCCATGGTCGCGCTCTGTTTTTGTCCCAGAATCTTGTTGAAGGCTCGAAATACGTCCGCCATAAATCCAAGTTTCCTATCAAGCCGGATGACCTCGCTTGCTCCGAAACGTCTAAACACACATTCCTCGAAACCTTGAGCTGTTGCTAACATGCTGTGCGGTACGCGTGGAACTAGCCTTCGCTATGACCGGCCCGGTAAACAAATCCGTCCAGATCAACAGCTCTGTGTACCCGTTTTGAGATTTAGGTAAGGATGAGATATGGTCCATCGCGATGACTTGAAAAGGATAGGTGGCCTGTATATTTCTAGGTGACCACCCTCTAATGGTCGGATCGGCCGGCCCTTACCTGTTTCACAATCCGGACAACTTCCCACATAAGCCTGCACACTGCGATAGAGACCCCGCCAGAGGAAATGTGACTAGATTTTATGATAGGTCCGGCCGATGCCTTGATGTCCCCCTTCCAAACTCACGTGATAGTGATGGAGGATATCCGCTTGCAACGTAGTCGGTACGACCAGCCGGGCGGATTTATCCCTCTCGATTTCGGGCTGGTCAGCATCTCGGTAGAAAAAACAACAACCCATTCTCATCCACTTCGTAATCTGAGGCTAGCTTAGAGCATTCCTTAGCTTGTTCGGCACTTCGTTTCTCAACGTCCCCTTTTTGAGATCCACGATCCAATCCTCTTCGTCTTGCGCTTGAATAATCCGTTCTGCCCGCAACTGTTGCACTATCCCTTCGCTTATTGCTTCTGTAGATGGTGAGCCAGCGGCCAGGGAACGGCGCTTTTGCGACAGGGTGACGGCGTTCACCCGGGTTTCCTTTTCAATAATGGCTAGATGGATAAGTTCGGGCAGCCGATTGATCTCTGCCAGATCTGATAACAAGCCTGGATCAGAAGCCGTGACCCCTACTTGGTCACGTTTACTAGTAGCCATTGTGGCCAGGTGATCCGCACTCTTATTCCAGCCCCGTTTGACATGTAACAATTCATGTTCTGGCCATTTTTGCAGGGCGGACATAACCCGATCGTTCAAAAGTCTTAGACGGGGGGGGGGTTGTAGTCTATTTCTTCAGTGATTCGCCGGATCACCAGATTGGAATCGCCACATATGATGATCCGCCCCTGCGTCCGGCCAGCCAGCAGATCTAGGCAAAGTAAAAGTCCTCGGTACTCTGCTTCGTTCACAGTTATGAAATCTGAAGCAGCAGTGACCACTTTCCACCCGGGCAACTTCCACAAAATAGCACTATAGGCCCCGACTCCCTTGTTTACACTCCCCGACCCGTCAAAACTCAGAACCATTAATTCTTCCGTAGGTCCCACTGTTGGCGATGGTAATAGGATGGATTGTCGCGGCTGTTTCCGAGGCTCTATAGCTATCAGCGCTTCCTCCACTTCTGCACTTGGGGTAATGCTGGCCGCTAACGTGCCCAGTATCTCCTCTTCTCCTTTAGTACACTTGATTACTTCTAGAGACCACTGAGACAGCAAAGCTGCCCATCTACCCAGCCGGCCGTCAATTTCATTTGTCGTCAGAAGCCATGACAGGGTCGACCGTCTAGATAGTACCTTGATAGGCCGAGACACCAGCATAGTATAACACATCATCCAGGATCCGTAATAAGCCAAACTTGTTTTATCCACAGCACATAGTTAACTTCTAGGCCATTCGGGTTCCGGCTAGTGAACGTCACAGGACAATACACTCCATCATGATCCTGCACAAGGGCAGCTGAGATAGCCCACTTGTTAGCATAGATGATGACCACAAGAACCTTATTAACATCAAAATGCTTCAGAACTGGTGTGGTCGCCATCTTTGCTTTCAACATGCCAAAGACTACCATTGCCCGGGTCATGTGACCGTCCGGACCGGCCCCACAGGAATTCGGCGGCCGGCTGCCTATCTGGGTAGACAAGGGCGCCATCTCATTGGTGGAAATATTTGACTCGGGCGGCATCCCATTGGCTGATATTGCTGGCTCGGCTCGCACTTCCACTTGCCTATCCTGCTCTCTCAGCTTGTGGTAATCCACCTCCCGTAATTCATACAAAACCGCAGCATAAACCGCGAAATCCTCAATGAACCGACTGTTGTAATTCAGGCCGCCCAAAAAGCATAGCCTTTAGAGACCGCGGGAAAGGCATATTACTCAAGGACTCCAAATCCTTCGAATTAGCTTCAAATCCGACAAACGAAACCTGATGACCCAAATAGGTCACCTTTGTCTTTCCCCAGAAACTCTTAACTACACTAATCGAAAGATTCCACTTTTCACACGTAATCATCAACTTTTCCACTTTTTCACATAGTAAATCCCAAGTAGTAGCCGTCACGAGAATGTCATCAATGTAGGACCGCCGACCCAAAACCTTCGGTTTTGGGGCGGGGTCCGGGTCACCACATCACCGATCAGGGCAGGATCTTGGTCCGCCTTGATCTTGAAATGGTCATGCAAGGCGTTATCTATTAGCCGCTGGTAAATCCGCGGAGCATTCTTTAGGCCGAACGGCATCCGGTTCCACTCGAACAACCCGAAGGGCGTCACAAAACGCAGAGATTTTCCGTGCACGATTGGTCATAATTCTGGGTGGCTATGACCACCCAGAATTACTAGCCATGTCCAGCAAGCAATACCACAAAACTTTGTCCAGATCCTCCATCAAGTCCTTTATCAACAGCATCGGGTAAACCTTAGTCAGCCGGTTCACCAGTCCGTAGTCAGTACACAACCTTATATCCACCCCATTCTTCTTAATAATGATTACGATGGGCGACGCCCATGGCGAGGTGGACAACTGGATTATCTTGGTGGCCAGCAATCCCTTGATAAGCTCCGACAGCTTTTCCCGATACTGAGGGGCGACCCCCGGCACTTTTGCGCCTTTACCCACATCGATATCGCATACCGCCCCATGGGCGGCCGGAGGCAGCGCGTTTCCAGAGCCAATCCTTTTCCATATAATGTCCTTCAGCCTCCTGATCTCTTCCGGGGTGTTCACACCTGGGTCTCCAACTTGTAGATCGTCAATAGTGACTGCTGGTGGGCAGGGGGTTACCTCAGGTAGCACCGCCATCTGATCCTACATGCCTCCGACGTATAGCTTGCCCTTCCTGGATGCAGACCTGGTCGACTTCGGCTAATTCCGGATCCGGGTCAGCCGGATTGGTTGATCCGCCTCCGGCAATTTCCGAATTCCGGTCAGCCGGATCGGTTGATCTGCCTCCGGCTGTTTCCGAATCCCGGTCGGCCGGATCGGTTGATCCGGCATCATCCTGCTCATCAAGCCATCCGGCATCGGAGGTGACCGCACATGTGACTCTGCCTTGTGTTCTCTCCTGACCCTGCCGTTCGTTCGTCTTCGACGGGGTAGACAAAACCAGTTCAGCGATTGGGGCAGAATCTCGACCAGCACGTTCAGCCGGATTCGGCGATGGCTGGCTCCGCGTCAATATTCTAGAAGGAGTCCGGTACTCTGGTTTAGCCACCATCGGTTTTGCCACTCGATATAGCGTCTTGATCAAATCGTGACATAACCCGGCCGGCGGGGCACCTTGTCCTCGACCAGCCACATTTCAATGATCACGTCTTCATGCAAGGTGAGGGGCCATTCTGAGATGTTGGTCACACTTATGTAATTGAGGTGACCTTCCCCTTTGACACACGAGGGTACCCAACACTCGCCCCTAGTCATCCATAACTTACGCCGTCTGTCGTGTGATCATAGCATTACTTCCACCGCTCTTCCCACTGGCACCGTTATAAACTGACCTAACTTGAGGAACTGGACGTGGGCAGCATATAAGGGCCGCCGGCCAGCCAGCTGGATCTGCACCTCATCCGGGTACGTCAATGTCCCATGAGATAAATGAAGCCGTATGCCGGCTGGGACCATAAAGTCCATCCCCAGAATTGCATCCTTCCCGGCTAGCTTACCCACCCAGGCGGTAAGGTAGTACACCAAAGTCCCAGCCAACGTAATCTTAACTCTTGTCCTTCCTTGGGTCATGTACGAACTTTCTCCAATGCCGATACACTGCCTGCCGCTTCGTCATGTCATTCTAATTCACACCCCACCTCGCGCAAAGGTGGGTGGGACATAGACACTTTCTGCGGCAGAGTAAACACGCATGGTGCCTTTGGTTATTAAAATTTTTACCGTCGCTTGAAACAACTTGTCCGGCGAGTGATGATTTCCAATAAACTCGGAGATTCGCCTGTAGCAGATTCATTCCATAAGCACTTCAGGCCGATATATATAGGCGTCCGTTCTATACTGCCTCACCAGGAAGGGGTCAGCCTTGTGCCTGGGGAACCGTGCATGAAGTAATCGTCAAAACTTTACAGGTTTGTCGGTTACGCTTTGCTTTGCTTCTTGATTATCCTCCTTACCGACACATGCATAGATACTAACACTAGAACGCCCGGCTCGACCCAAGATTCCAACTTGGCGAGCGATCTAGTTTAACATATTTTCCACCCCTGGCGGCAACATTCCAGCATGCTTGGTTGGGACATACCACTTCTTCATCTGGTTGTAGAACTCTTCGATAGGGCACAGTCCAGCCTCGTGCACTTCCCCGCAAGTCTTGCAGGCGAACAGACAGTGTTCCGCTGGATGTCCTTTCCTTTCGCACTTATTGCCGGCCAGCCGCTTCCAGCAGCTCCGATCGTCATGCTTGATGGACCGACAGTGGGTACATTTGCGCCTGGGATAATCCTGGTCAGTTCGAGCCGGAAAACCCTTCTGTTGGCTGGACCCAGCTGGCAGCCTGGATTGCTGACTGGCTTCCGCCGAGAACAGGTACCGGTACTGCTCCTCCACCGACCTCGATTGGTGAAGTGGTTAAGGCCCTGCAACCGGGATCGGGAGATTGCGGGTTCGAGTCCCACTAGGGACGAAAATCTAAAGTCGAACCAACTTGGTTGGGTTGTACGTATAATGAGACGCATTCAACCGGTACTGCTCCTCCTCAGATTCACCCCCAGACCGCTGGTTCTCCTCTTCCGAACTAGTCGCATCCGACTCTCGGTCGACCATGCGGACGGCTCGGGCCGTCCTGGTGGATGGCGGCCGGCTTCCTTGACCCGAGTTAAAACATGACTTGTACCTGCCTGCTCCAACTGCTGCCTTGGGGCCTCGCTTCTTCGCTCGTTGATAAGTACGCAGCGTCAGCTCCAGTTCCGTGGTATTCTTCAATCGCAGTAACGCCAGCTGGTCCGCCAGCTCCCGATCGTCCAACGTGCTGTTGATATGCTCCACATGTTCCCGGGCAGCTTCCGACCGGCTGGTATCTTCTTTAACCGGTATGTTCGCCCTCATGCCAGCGACATTTAGACGATGGAGGTATTCCAGATGGTCTCGCCTACCCGCTTCTCGGTGTGGAAATACTGGCGCGCTACCGACATTCCCGATCCGCAGTATTGCTCTCCAAAAGCTTCAACCAGCTCCCTCCAATCGTCACGGACTTCCCGGATGAGTTGCTGGATCCAGTTTTTAGCCGGCTCTTCATCAAATCTCAGAAGATCAGGCACTTCTCATAGTCTGGCGTACGGTCTCTGAAGAATGCTGATTTCGTCTTGCTCAACCATGCTCGGGCATGGTCGTCATCCATGTCCCGTCCAGTGAAATCCTTCAACTCGGACGTGGCGGACATCCGCACCTTGGTAATTGCCCCTGAGTCCGGATCAAACGCTTGGGCTGAGTCCACATTGGCTCGGCGAGCCATCCCCAGATCCAGGTCATCCGGATCATAGTGGCACCGGGCCGACTTGACGGATTCTATTCGTCGTCGTTGAGAGACAGCTTCCTATTTGTCGGCCGTCCCGATCGGCGACTTGCCCGGCGGCTTGGTGGGACGACACGGGGTTCACTCTACGTGGACTGCACTGACTCCATGTCTTCAGCGATCGACTCCCTCGCATAGTACTGGGCTGGCTCGGGCAACCGAGTCCCACGACGAGACGGCTGGTCCGGTGACCCCGGACTGTCGCGGCTGGCACTCGCTCGACGCTGTTCTTCCGCTCCATCATCGCCGATAACATGTTATGAAGGTGATCCGGCACTTGAGGGATCGCCTGAGGGTCTACTCGCGGGGCGACTTGGGGGGCAGCTGGGCTGCCAGATCGACATTCCTTCTTAATCGGCCCGTCCATGTCTTCATCTTTTGACTCTGGATCTGCCGTTGCCGTCCGGGTCTGGACGATGTGCTGACTGGCTTTCTTCGGATCGGGCGTATCTGGATCTTTATATCCTCCAAACTTCATGGCCATCGCCACACGCGCTGCTCCCCTTGGGCCAAGCTTCATGCGGGTAATGCCTACCGATGAGTTGGTTGAATCCGCTTCTGAAGGGGCAGACTCGTACTAAGAAGAACCCGAGTGCAATCCGGCCGGTCTGCCAGCTGCCGGCGGCGAAGGCGGCGTCGCTCCGGTTGTTGCTGTCATCTTCTGTGACGGAGAGCAGTCCACTAACGGTACCAAGCGGTCGTGCAGTGCGCTGGATGTCTCCTTCAGTCTGTCTGCCTTCAGATCGAAAAGCTCGTTCGGATCGAACACGCCGGTGTTATTGCCGGCTTGTTTGAGTTGATCGAATAGTCCTCTAATAAGGGACACGTGGCCGTCTGAGAGGGCTAGGGGAAAGACGGGACCTTTTAATCCGCCGAGGATTTTCGGCCGTGTTATCTTCAGCACCTTATCCGTCCGCAAGAACTGCCCCAACTCGTAAAGATGGCGAGTACGCTCCAGGTCTCTATCCGTAACCTTCTGTGAAAGGCCGTTCAGCTTTTCTTTTTTTTTTTGAAACGTGGCCTATCTTTGCGGGTTGGATAATCCGGCTCCTGCCAATCCAGTTTTTTTCGGAGGTAGGTGACCTAGAAAAGTGACTTGATCTTGATCCAGCCGGCTTCCCACTCTGGTCGTATCCAGCTTTCGATTTTTCTTTCTTAATTTTTTCTTCTTTGATATTCATATTATGCATTTGTTTGTCAGGATCATGGTCGAACCATGATCCTTCCTCGGACAATGGTGACTTGCACCATAATCCGATCCGGCTTCAGCTGGGGCATAGTGGCCGCCACTATAGTGACTAGTACCGTAATCCGGCCCAGCCGGAGCCTCCAGGGGAGTAACTTCTTCTTTAATGCCGACCTCGAACTTCCCCAATCCGAGTCGACCATCGCATCCTTTCATCTTCAGCAGCATTGGGGGCGATATGCCTTCCCCCAAAAGTTAAAAGTCCGTCGAATAGGTAGACGAGGGTTAGGACTAGGGGTAGCTCCAGGGCGGAAATCTTCTCCGGGGAGCAGGATTGGCAATATACTTGAAGTTTGTATACTGCGAAAGCTGGACCGAGAATAATCGATCGGCCAGCTAAACCAATGATAATAAAGGGGTAAATGCAGTCGTGTACGTAATAGGGAATCCAAATGAAACTCCATAATCTACCACAGAAGGCCAAAACTTTACCACGCTTTCCAATAGAGATATACCGTGTTCCAAACACGGGCGACTTGAGGTGAGTATACACGACGCAGCGACTCCCGGTCAGGGGACTTCCGGTGGGTTACTTTAACCTTCCCCGGGCAAACCAATAGCAGCAAGAGGGGCCCTTGTTAGCCCTTTGCTGTGAACCAATGAAAGCGACTTGTGTCTAAGAAAGCGAAACGTATACTGATTTTTATCCCTATATCGAAAACAACCTTTTTTGTAACCTACCCCAAATAGAGCGGCTGGATAGTCATGTGTCCCACCTGAAATAGCCCAGTCAGATGCTCTTTGTTGTACTCTACACCAGAACCCGCCGGCTCCAGCCGGATGCTCTTTTGTGTACTGCACACTAGAACCAGTCGGATGCTCTTTGGTGTGCTGTACACGAGAAACAGCCGGCTCCAACTGGATGCTCTTTGGTGTACTGTACATCAGAACAAGCCGGCTCCAGCTGGATACTCCTTTGTGCGCCGTACACCAGATATCCAGCTGCCATCCAGCTCTACCGGGATACTCCTTCATGTACCGCACACCAAATATCCGGCATGACCTGGATGGCCATCCATCTAAGCCCACTTGACCGCTGGCGTTAACTCTTCCTTAGCAGCCCTGCGTCCTTTTCTGGCGTCTCATCAGTCTTCCACAAAGCTCCAGCCTTCTTCAGGATCCTTCCCACGTAAATCTTTCGGATAATCCGCCCTTCGGTTATCCACCATTGGCGGTCATCCGGCCCACTTGTTCCGGGCGGCCAATCTCTGGCTAGCCCAATTACAAGTCCTTTGATCACGCCCATTTGGCTTGATTCCGTGCCTGGCACCATCCTGCCGCTAGAGAATACACCCGGCAGCTACCAGCCCACGTCCCATTATGGCCGGTCCGGGCAGCTGACTAGGACCAACATTTCCACCAATCAGATGGATACATTCACTTATCATTAGCCCGTTAATTTTCAAGTGACTTCACCACACTTCTCATAGGATGGCCTACTTCTCCGAGTACTGCATCGCCACCGTCGCGGCTCGATCACTAGCGAATCAAGCCATACGAAAGGCACCGAGCCGGAATCAAAACCGGTAAAACCTGTGGAAATATTAAGTGAAAGTACCACTACTGGACATAAAAATGTCACCAAACCGGTATCAGAACCAGTATTACCGGTGGATGAATCAAGTGACAGTCCCATGGTGGAACAAGATAACAAGGCTGTCGAAGATCAAAAACACGTCGTCGCCCAGCAGATGCCATTACAAATAGTTCAAGTACCACTCGACTTTACGTTAGACGATATGGTACTTACACTTAAAACCGGAATGGAGCAGAATAGGCAGGTGAAGCCACGGCTTCGGGCATGAATCGACCTGATGCAAAACCTGCTCGAAAAAGTCTACGTCAAAGTAAAGGGACCGGCATCGCGGTTGTCACCAATAGCGCAAATACTCCCTAAACTGAAGGCCAAGGAAAGTGAGAAATTATTGGATTTGTTTGAAACAATGGTGATTGACAACAACCAAGATTGGAATTTATGGAGAAACCGTATTGTGGGGGCGGCTTTAACGGTACAACGTTCGAGTCAAACTTTGGTAGGGCTCCTTCAGAAGATGTTAGGCCAGGACGCAATCCATTATGCAGGGAAGGAACCGGTGCCTTTATCAGGATGGGCAGCGAAGGTTAAGAGTGCATCTGGTAATTCGACCAAAATTGGCTGAGGTAGAGAGACCCTTCTTGTTTAAGAAGGGTAAATACGACCCGATGGAAATTGTGGCTCTGAGAAGATTATGTGAGCAGGAATACGGTAAATATGCGCTGAGTCAATGCCGTAAAGGTACTGATCAAGAATGGAAAATTGTCCAAGGTTTGGTAGAAGGATCTATTTTGGCCAAACAACTACCGCAATTTATCAGGAGAATCATGACCCAGGAATACCAAGTAACGTTTGTATAAAGTATACGGGCTCAAGTTGGAGGTTGCTTAACGTTGGATGTTAAAGGGGAGAGTCCCATCAAAGAAGCATTCCTGAGTACTCGAAGCATCCAGGAAAGTATAGCTACAGCAGCTATTACCCGTTCATCAGGGACAAAAGAATTATGGGCGTTGATCGCACATGTTCAAACGATCAGCTATAATCAAGCCAATCACTCTCTTTATTTTCATTTTTTTACCAGCGAAAGCGCAGAAAAATTTGCTGGGGTCACGGTGGCACTTGGTGCCTGAGTCTAGGTGAGGGGGGGTCCGGGGCCTGGGCCCTGGACTTCCGTCATCTCTTTTACGCGCTTAGTAAGCTTACTTTTTCCGATCCCCCCCCAACTGTTGTTGGGTGAGGGCTTGGTGGCAAAATCGGAACTATTTTGTTATCTATTGATAATAAACCATAGTCCACAGTATGACCGGTGTATTACCGTAAACGTCGAATCAAGTGGGACAGTTTGTTCAAATCAAAAAGAATATTTTAGGTTTACCGGGGTTGTGTGGTAATCATGACCTCCGTCCTTATAAGTAGTAATAAGCAAATCTCTCCATTGATGTGAAAGTGGAATGTCAACAATACAGATTGTCGAGTCCCGTTTGAACCGTGTGTCTTACTTGATCATATTTTATGGTAATTTTGTATATTAATACTGTATTATACACTGTGTCGAACCTCAGATTGTATAGTACGGATCTATAGTGGAAAAGTATCGGGCAAGAAAAAGTGAAGAAAGCCGATTTCCTACCAGCCCCACTAAAGGGCTGGGCGACTAAAGTTGCAGAGCGAACACCAGAGGAGTCTGAAGACCAGTTAACGAAGAAGACCTTTTTATTCAAGACTACTGTGTTTAAACCGGATGAAATTTCTCGTTTACGTGGGGTATGTGAGAAGGATTATGGAAAATTCGCGCCAATGATGGTTCGGGCTGGGACAGAGGATGAGTGGCGTATTTTACAAGGGATGGTCGAAGGAACGATTATTGCGAAACAATTGCCGCAATTTGTAAAACGCATTATGAAGATTGATGAGCAGTTGAGATTGGTGCACACGATTCGAGCACAAGTAGAAGGTTGTCTCGTTATGGACTTAAGTGGAGAAAGCCCGATTAAGGAAGCATTTTTGAGTACGAAATGCATACAGGAGAGTATAGCCACGGCGGCAGCTACGCGGGGCTCAGGGAGTGTGATGCTGTGGAAGATGGTTGCCCAAATGAACAACATTAGCTACGATGGTGGAAACCATGCTTTGTATTTTCATTTCTTTACGAGGGATATGGCAGGAAAGTTTGCTGGAATGAAGGTACCTTTCCATAGGAACGACCACTCCCTTAGGAACCTCCATCAGGAGAAAACAACCATTACTGGATCTGCCTGGGAATCTCAAGTGGACAGCAATGGCGAAAGTTATGAGCATAAAAGTTTTTATTCGTGTGTCTTGAAGAACATTACGAGATCGGTGGATCTGTTAAAATATCGGGGTATTTACGGAAGATTTTAGGCGTTGATTTTCAATTGGATGACTTGGATAAAGGTGGACCTTTCCCAATAAGTCGACGTTATGGGAGCTAATTGTAGAGTCGGATGCTTGCCCCACAGCTCTAAGATGTATTAATAGGATCTATTGGGGTCAAACCATGCTGGTTGTTGAGCACCCGGCGATGCGTGGGAGGAGATAGTGCTTGCGATGCGGTGAAGCAGGTCATCCGATGAGGAAGTGCACAGCGACGCTAGAGGAACTACTTAAGTCCCACTGTTTACAAGTCAATCTAGAAGACTTCAAGAAGTTTATACCTTCAGCAACAACCTTCCGGAGCATGGAAGAGCTGCGAACCCAAGTGGAGGCGGTTCGGATTCGACAAGACGATGAAAAGAAGAAGGCAGCTGAGAAGGATGAAGAAGGCGAAGTGAGAGGTTCAGATGATGAAACGTCTTCAAAGAAAACGCCTCTAGAAGAAAAAGCGCCACATCCGGCGACGAAAGTTAAAACCAGTGTTAATGCAGCATCAACTGAGTCTAGTCAGTCGAGTCACGAGACATCAGCCTAGGTAACCGTGCAGCCGAAGAAAAAAGACGAGATGTACGTTCGCAGCCGAAGGAAGTGGAGTCTGAAAGGCAGTCAGGGGCTTCTATATATACTTCAAGCCTCAAATTAAATTTGGAGCAGGCAAAAAGGCCGAGAACACTAAGGACCGAGTGGGGACGCCTAGTGAGGAAACCGCAAGAGAGAAAGCGCAACTTGAGTGCAAAGAGGCATTGAAACAGGATAGTGGAACAGCGATTGAGCAAGCAGATCAGTCGGGGTCGGCCCGAAACATCAAGAAATCTCAACACAAGAAAAAAGTGGAAATATTTCAGAAAAAGACAAGCACTCTGCTAATGTTAGAAGGGAAGGTGAAGACCTTTAATGGCGAATGTTCTAGCGCGAGTGGGAAAGGAAAGCGGACCGATTATGGTAGCTAAACCCAGGGATGACATTGAGGTGGGACCATCGGATTTGTCGACGATTCAAGATGTAATTCGTCTGTTATATCTCAGATCAATTCCAACACCGGCGACAGGTAACTGTCAGATCTATGCGGTATGCCAAGGTCTGACGTGCTCCGACAATTTACAAGAAAACGTAAGTTTACTTGAGGACATGACAAAACACCTTAAAGAAGGTTGTCTTGTGAGGGATCTTATGGACTTTGATGTAAAATTCCCACCGGGAGTAAGGAAAGATACCCTAATTGAATTTTGTAGAGGAACACATAGAACGTCTCCAATAGAAACAAAGCGATTATTCCAAGAATATCTGCTAGAATTTGCGGAAAGCAGTTCAAGCGTGGATAAAAATATAGCACCTGATACGTGGGGAAGTAATCACACGTTGATGACATTAAGCACGGTACTCCAACGTGACATTTATGTCATTAGTCATTCACCTGGTTTCACCGTACCAGGAGTGCAATTTTATACGCCGGAAACAAGGACCAGGCGAGGAAAGAGTTACCAGACGAGTGGAGAATACCCCATGACGATTCTAGATTTCTTTCAAAAAATGCGGACCATTTTACAATCAGTGGATGCAGAAACGAAAGAAAAATTACCGCTAATTTTGCGTTATGGTGGGCAACATTATTCGGCAATTTTAATTGGAGGGAGAGAAATTTCGACAGACGACATTAATATGGACGGGAGCAGTGAAGATGATGATTTTGACAAGATTCCAGAAGATTGTCATCTGTCCGGTGGTTTAGTAGGACAAAGCAATTATATGGAACTCGCAACAGGAAGTGAAGATTCAATATCGAATTATGGAAATCAGTCGTCTTGTGATCCAGACGACTGGGAGGACAACTTTGATGATTTACTGAGCCGGCTTGAAGGCCCCACTATTCATCATGGATTAAAATGTGAAATCTCGGATATAATCATGACGAAAGATCCGCGTATGTGTGAGTTATTGCATTTCTTTGCAGACACGGTGAGCAAATTGTCATTGCCGGAACAGGAAGATATGATGCAGACCAATATGTCGGACCCCAATATACGAAAGATTTTTTTGCAAAAATATCAAATTTTAGCACCAATTCTGAATCAATGGTACAAAAAAATCTGGATGGAAAACCAACCTGAATCGGAATGTCTGGTACTCTCGGATGGTTCCCCTTCGGGATGGGAGTACAAGGAGTCCGATATGTCGCCAAGCTCGCAAGATACTGAAGCTTCTGGACAGGATGGAAATCAGACTCAAAAAGGATCTGTAGACGAGAGGGGGAGGAGAACAAACCGAAGCCAATGGAGATAGTCCCCGTCGCTCGGGAACTAATGGATGATTTCGAAAGATGTGATGGAAACAATGAAGTAGAACGAATGTCACTTGATGATTTCAAAATCACTTGGCATGAATTGTTGCCGCACTGGGAAGAGCAAACGGGTATTCCTTTCCCCCTGGTCAGTTCGACAAAAACACTTTGGGTAAAGGCAGCCCATCATGAATCGAATCGTTTGTTACATTTAATTAAAGATGTCCCGGGATCCCGTTACATCTTAGACAGTGTGCACCCAAGAGTGCTAGTGGAGTTAACCAAGCATTGGCGGGAGCAATGTTGGTTAGACGTCATCGAAGCATGAAAAAGAGAAGGGTTAGCGGACATTTCAGGGCAGTGGTTCTCGGAGTGGGAACACAGATTTATGGTAATGATTGGTTCAGCACAGCGGACAGCTATAATCAATAGCACGCAAGAATGGACCAGACTCCGTAAGTTGCAGTATGGAGGAAATGAAAATGTTAGCTCCCAGACAAGTCATTCAATTAGCAGGGATGTTAATCAGTTCACACGTTTTCGCGGAACAGATAGCAGCTCTTGTTGGGGATGATTATCACCCAAATGACACCATCATGTGCCTCCTACAACGACATTTAAAGGTAGTGGAGATCGTCAGGATTATGCAGAAAGGCTTCAATTGATTGAAAAAGGAGCCCCGGAAGCATGGAGAGGGTTATTTGAATTCTGTCAAGCCACGACTATTCTACTATTGACCAGGAACATACACATCAGGACCATGAGAGTCCGGTCCAATGCTAAGGGCACCGATATGGATGCTGCCAAAGACCACACATACTTCACAATGGAAAAACTTGAAGCATATGCGAAATTTCATATGCTAAAGGATATGGAATATGTGGCAGAATCACAAGACAAAAATGGATATCAGCAGCACAACACATATACTATTATCAGTCAAAATGTTCGTGGATTTGTACAGAAGGATGTGACGGCTTGGATGTCGGCGTGGAGACGTGGATATCCGAACAACCCTGCTGAGATGATTTTACTTCAAGAAACGCATATTGGGCCATTAGCTGAAAGTGAGGAGATGGCAAAGCACTGGGCATTATTATGGGGGAAGATGGATCAATATAGGTCATTATCTTATTGGAGCGTGTATCAAAAGAAGCAGGGTGGCGTAGCTATCCTGCTCACTCCGAATATAGCCACCCATGCCATACCTTGGAAGAAAGAATACTGGTCCCACCGATTAGTGGTGTTGAAGTGGAAGGAGAGTATAATATTAAATGTGTACGGACCCTCGAGTGACATTAAAGGACGTGAAACGTTTTATAACTCAATTCGGCAACTAATTTTACGGCGACCACGACATTGTTTGCTTGGAGGTAATTTTAACTGTGTAGATACCCCAGCCCTTGATAGACTTGGCGGCACACGGTCAGTCCGACCGGAAAGCAATGCTTTACAACGGGTGGTGATAGAATGGCAGATGGAGGATGCTCGGCAATTAATGGTCTCCCCGCTGGCAGATTCAACTTTGGAACCCCAAGATCATTTCACCTTTTGGGGAGATCATCAAGCCAGTCGTTTAGACAGATTTTATGTGTCCGGCAACTGGGCGGTATGGGTAGCTGTTGAGCCCCCACCAGTTTTCTCAGATCATAACCAAGTTGGATTATTATTGAAGGATCCTACTGTCTCACGAAATCTTCCAGCCGCCCGTAAATTTTCTTACCCATTCCCCGAATCACAGAAAGAGGGGGTTAAAACAATGATCTTAGAACGTTTACAGGATAAGAAATGGAATAACAAGGCAATCAGAAATTGGGACTGTTTGATGGGCTTTTGCCGTGAAGTGATATTTAAAGTTCGTAGAACGGTTGCACGCCGTCGCAGGAAGAGGGTGCACCACATGCAACGGACGATTAGCGAGACCGCGTCAACACGAAAACATATAGTCACGTCCATAGCGGAATCCCTGCAACAAGAATGGTCGATACGCAGAGGTGCTCGTCTGCACAGGTCTGCAGCAGATGTTCGATGGTTATTTAAGAGAGCCTCCGTATGGGAGAGAGACCAGACGGTGACTCAGATTAACGCAACTACGGGGCCGCCTTTCGCAGCGGATCTGTCGATTCCGGATCGTTTTGCAGTAACATGGGCGAGTATATTTGGGCACAGTCATAGAGAGGTTGTTAGTCGTGATCTTTTCAAAAAGGTCAGACAGTTTATGGACATACTAGCCAACCAGAAAGTGACTGATTCTCAGAATAAAGAGTATTTATTGGAGATCACCCAAGAAGATGTGGAATGGGATTAAGAGCATTGACCGTAGGAAAGCGGCCGGACAAGATGGAATTGGAAACGATTTTTATAAGGACTTTTCATCAATTTTAGTGGAACCGCTTACTACGATGTTCAATGATATCCTACTTGGTGGTAAGCCTCCACCCTCCTTTCTGAAAGCAGTGGTTATACCGCTACGAAAAAAGGAGATTCCAGTAATGCCTTAGACTATCGTCCGATTTCATTACTGACAACAGGATATAAACTGTTTGCAAAGATTTTGGCCCGCCGGTTACAGCTGTTCTTGGGAAATTTAATTGGTGAGACTCAACAGGGTTTTGTATTGGGGCGACGAATGGACAAAGCAGTAATATTAATGAAGGCTTCGTTTGAATCATACAGATAAAAGCAGAAAGTATCAGCAGCACAGAGTGCAGGAGTGTTATTTCTCGATTTTAGTAAAGCATACGACACAGTGGATAGACGCTACCTTTTCACAGTACTTTCGATGTTTGGTTTTTCTGATGAATTCCTGGACTTGATGGACCGCTTGCATGCGGGAACAACAGCGGAATTCCTCGTGAATAATCAGTTTTCGAACCCAATCTCAGTCAAGTCTGGCATCAGGCAGGGCTGTCCGTTAGCCCCTCTCCTGTTAATCCTAGCTGTAGAGCCATTAGCGATAGCTCTCAACGAGAACCCCACATTAGTTGGCATTCAGCCCTTGAAGAATGACTCTAACGTATACCATCGTTTTTTAGCGTTTGTGGATGATTCCACAGTATTTCTCCAGCACGCAGACCAGGTGGCGACAGTGTTAGAAGTGGTCAATCGTTTTGGAGATATTTCGGGTTTAAAAATTCAACAGACCAAAAGTAACTTTGTATTTTTAAATTCCCGGTATGTACCAAAAAAGTGGTACGGTTTACCGGTGTTACCGGAAGGGGATACAATTCGGTATCTCGGGTATCAATTTGGTTGGGGAGACTTAGAATCCGTGAATTGGGCCTTGAGAATCCGTTGCGTCCAACGGCGGTTAGCGACCGCAACACAATGTGGAACATCGTTTATGTACCGAGTACAACTGTTTAACGTGATCGCTATCCCGACATTTCTGTTCACCGCACGGATGTTCGATCCACCGAAAGAGATACTACAGGAAGTGGTTAACATCCAGAAGGCCTTTCTTTGGAGCAAGAAAACCTCAAGCGAGAGGGGTCTCCAGCATTATTATTCACGCCCCACGCAGCAGGGGGAGTGGGTCTAATATCGATTCCTGTGGCGCTCAAGATTCAGAGATTGAAACTAGCGTGTCAATGGTTACTCGCAGCGAAGGATCATTACCAGTTAGCCTGGTCGAACCTAGTTGGGATAGGATCATCACAGCATACAGGGCAAGTCTAAACACCAGTTAAAGGCTACAAAGAATGTCATGCAAGTGGAGCAGTGGATTCGGGAGCAGCGCGTAGTCTGCGCCGGGAGGTAATGGAATGGATGGGGCCCCGTTTTCCAGAACAGATGCGCATTAAAAGCTATACGCTCTCAGTGTTACCTCTAGCTGTCGCTAAGATGGAAGTATCACTGAGCAACAATGGTATTCGCCTCCAGCATGAAGAGCATTTCATCATCCCGCTCGATATTGAAGCTCACCCTTATCATACAGCTTTGCCGCAGCATGTGGTCCCTTTTGGGGAACATACAGCTGGGCGATGAACCCATGGATACGGGACGGACGGGCTATGGAATTAACGGCGAAGAAATATGATCGGATCCCGCAACTAATGATTCGCGATTTACGAATTCAGAGACTAACAGCAACTACGTATATGTGGCATGTTATAGGCGTAAAAGGGCAGTCTCAATACTCGGGCCAAAGTGGGACGATGGTTGTGTGCGGTGATTATAGCGTCGCCAGAGTTCCTGTGGGCCATTTTATCGGAGAATCACCGCCTTTACAGCTCTGTCGGGGACCAGCTATATTAAACGGAATCCGATGGGAACTAACATCTCCCGGATATATCACAGGTAACGGCGAACACCAGGAGGAGCGCATCATGGCGAAACAGCAATCGGAGGGAATACTTTAAAAGATTATCAGCTGTACCATGGGGGATACTGAAACCGATCAAGACCTAAAGGATCGTCTAATTGTTTTTCACCCGCACCCGGAGTTACATCTCATTGGTTGGCCGTCGGACGGATCCACACCGGTGGGGCGAATATGGGCGAAGTTTCGTAAGCCATTTCGACGAATGTATTTTAGCGGGGTAGCTTCGCAGTTAAAATCCCTTTTACAGAAGTGGCAGGTGAAGTGCACACAGAACAGCTGGTGAAAAAAACGCAAGACATTGAGCCTACTCAGGTGTGGGAACATGCTAATATCCTAACTAATTATCAAGTATGGGTTCAATTTCGAGTTGCAACCATGCAGCTCAACACCTTTTACGAACGAGAGTCCGGGGACTACAGGTGTGCGATGGAGCTGCACTAGTAGAAAGACAGGTGTGTATCACATTCTCTGGGAATGTCGGAGGGCACAGGATTTTTGGAGGCGATTGTTATGTCACTGGAGTGGAGGGGATATTTCTTTCTCAGCGCTTCAACATTTTCAGGCTGCAATAGTTTCAAGACAGGCACCGCCAATCGGAGATCCAGTAAAACAGGCAATGATGATCAAGCATGGATGGTATAGTGATACTTATCAAGACGTGTTCGATCGACTCTGGAACGGTCTGTGTGGAATTGCGACCGCGTGGATGTGGCAGCTACGTAACCAAGCGGTGTTCCAAGGACAAATTAAGAATGCGTTCGATCACTTGGAGTTCTTATGGAGACAGTGTCAAGCGCAAGTGGAAGCAGTTGCCGACTACGAATCAAGAGTACCCGAAACACGGGAAGACGGGATCCGACTGAAGATCAGTGTAAAGTGCTTATTCGACCTAACCACAGCACCGGATCGAGACTTCCATGGTCCAAGACGAGATCGAGCGAGTCAGGTATCTACCACTAGCTCCGCCATGCTATCTGAGCCTAAATTACATACTAGAATTCATATTTCATAGTAGTAGGTAATAGTTAACACTAATTAGACTACCTTTTACTACTTTTACTAACGTAAAACATCAGTTTTCCACAGTACATCAGTTTTCCGCAGGAAACATCAGCTGACCAATTATATGTGTGTATTTTTGCTACGCGTCCCACGATTGGCTGATTAATCGAAAGCAGCAGTTTTTCGCAGTGATTTTCCGCGAAAAACTGCTGTTTTTGGTCGACTTATGTCAGCTTTTAGGTTTTTAAGCGTCATTTCTATGCCGCGAAAAACTGGTGTTTTCGATATTTTTTTTTTGGTGGGTCTTGTATATTTTTCCAGAGACATCTCTAAGGATAACCCTTTACACCACCACCTAGTCCATGATCAGAGCTTTTCATTGGTTCATGCGGATTCCACCTGTCTGCTGATTGAACAAAATTATCCTAATTTAGCTTAGGTACCCAATTTCCTGCGAAAATCTGATGTTTTACGATCTATAGTCATTAATAACGACCACTTACCGCGTTCCAAACAATCGGTAAAAATGGACCGGCTTAGCACCCCAAACAAATCGTTTTACAAATGTATCGAGGTCGATTTAATTGGTTAAAATTTGGATGGGTAATGCAGCTCTGACTTTTTACCAGAAACAAAGCAGCAAGTAACCCCTCCACACCTGCCATGATCTACGCCCCCTTAGTTCTAGTTTCAGTGCTTGTCTCAGCACGCTCTAGTGCTCAGTTGATCCCAAACGTAAGCGAACCTAATCCTGCTACAGATCAACGTCCTCCAGTTGACGCCAGTCAAAAGCTTCGTGGTCACGCTCATGAGACGGAAAAACGGGATGAGGAAAGAGTAGGCCCATCGCCACACCTTGATCCCCAATGGTTATCATCATTTTTAAGAAATGGAGAGAGCAGTGCCGATTCTCTCACTCCCAGTCTCAAATACTCCATACCGTCATTGACACAAGACAAGATCGTCGCCGAGCCTCTATCGTCAAATGTGCCAAACAAGGATCTGTCCCACCTCAAAAAAAACAACGAAGAATTGATACGCCGGATGGAATCGCTAGGTATCAACCTCGATGAAGTTGTTGCTGCTGTACAAACGTTACAGACCAGAGGAGTGTTTTCAAAAAACAAGTTCAGCGAGTACAGTCTCAATTTGATGGCACTCGGAAGCGTATACTTCAAAATTTTCGAAAGTTCCAGCAACGAAATAAACGCGATGCCACTAAACATGCTTAAACCCGTCTTTGGCGAGTATGTAGATTCCCAAGAATTCAGAGGTTGGATAGCTAACCACTTGCGTTCTCATGTGTCAATTCAAAAAGTGTATGGAAAAATTCGCTGGCTAGTAGATTTGGGAGGCTTAAAGAAGTGTGATAAGCAGGACCTGGCTGATATGGCTTATGGGAGCGAGTTCTTTAAAGTCAAGAAAATCGATCTAAGCTTGCTCCTTCCTCGAAGCGAGACCCTTTTCAAGCCCAAACATCGGATACTACACCTGATCAATCTAGACGACGTCGACCCCAAAGTTAAACATAAGCTGCGTGCTTTTGCCGAGGACCCAAACTCTTTCGACTATAGCGTAGAAGAGTTACTCAGAAAAGCAAAAGACGCGGTTTTGGAGGACGAGTTAACTCATCTCAAAAGCAACGAAGCGTTCACACAACGGATGAAAACGTTGGGTATCAACATTGACGATGCTAAAGCTGATGTGCGAATGTTGCGAACTACCGTTAAACAAGAGATTCCACAATATAATGATTACAGTCTCACTTTGATGATTCTCGGAAGCAAATTTTTCAAGCAAATTGAGATAAACGAAGGTTCCAGCTCCAAATTCGATCCGGTACCTCGAAGTACACTATACTATAAGAAGGACAGGTATCTGAATTCCAAGGAATTCATAGATTGGGAGGATCACCGTAGGAAGTCTCGTATCGCAATGCAATATGTGTATGGGAAGATGCTCTGGTTAATGGATACGGCCGACTTGAAAATCAAGGATGGGGAGCTCGCTGAAATGGCTTATGGAAGCGAATACTTTCGACAGAAACGCATCAATCTCGACAGTATACGGTCCAATTATCTGATCGGCAAAAATGCAGAACTACTGAAAGGAAAAGTGAAGCACGCGTTGCTCGGTGCCGAATTGGATGAAAAATCACATCAAAAGAAGAAAAGTCGCCCAAATTAAAACAATACCGGTATTTGTTCGACTAGTGCTTACGATAATACTGCATTCTACTGTGGGTTGATGCGAAGAAGCCACTTTTTGGATCCCTCAAGATTACTTAAGAGGATATTCGGCGAAAGTTTATCGGTGGTTACATTGCCAAGGGCGTCAAGTGGTTAGATAAAACCTTACGTTTAGGTTGTGTGGCTGCTTACACAATCTCTCCATGGAATTGATTATAATACATGTAACTTGTACAGTAACTTCTTTTTAACCATCGGGCTGTAACCGGTCTTCTTCTCAATGTCAGTTTTTAATATACTACATGTTGAGGCAGATGGTATACTGTCATCTAGTATAGCCTGTGATACTCGAGAGGGTCATACCCCCTGTACTACTTCAAGTAGAGTATAGTACTAAACTCGTACGTTAATACTTTTTGTAGTTCGAGATTTTGACTCGGGTTTTTACATCTAGGTGGCTACAAACATATGGTTCGTAGATCAGGGTGGCCACGTGTGTTCGCAGGTGGCCAGCTAAGTACAAGTATGGCAAAATATGATCGTTTATCCGACAAGTTCCGACACTTTTTCAAGTCTAAGTTTCCCGTTTTGGATAATGTCGGAGCCACCGACATTACATGTATCCTCCGACGCATATAAGAATTTGTATACAAGGACCATATGGTAGCACCCCGCCGCAATAAGCGGTGTTTATTGGATTATAATTGTTTTCCTACCCCTATCTAATTTGAATCCAATCGATGGTGTCGGATCTTTTGTAGCCATGTCGGAAATGGTAAAAAAATATCGTCAAGTATCATATATACCGGTAATATAATTCGACTTTTGGTGGTTTTTCGTAAGACACCGCACCCACCATAAGAACCATTCAAAGGACTCATGCAGAGCCCTTGTGAAGTCAAGCATGTATATGTCGGAATGAAATTCACGTCAGGAAAGGCCCTGGTGGATATGCTCTCCCAGGCACGATCACGGCACTTATGAGGTCATCAGGTGCTGACAAGACCACGCTCATGGATGTCATTGCTGGACGCTAGTCGGGAGGCAAAATCACGGGACAGATCCTGCTTAATGGCTACTAGTCTGTTCATCAGAAGAATGTGCACAAGGGTTTTTTGTGGACACCACAAAATTGATAAAAACATTTTATTGGCTAAATATACCTTCATTTTGAGGTGAACGTATTATCTAAAACTGCGCGCCAAAATTATAATTCGAAGCCAACAAACACCGCAGTATTCGCGCCAACCATTGTAGTATAGATCAATACAGTGTTGATCGACCCACCATGTAGGGCAAGTGTGGTAGAATATGAGCGAGGGAAAGCGGCCATGCGATATAAATTAACGTCTAAAGTCGGTTAACGAAGATATCGACTGGTTTTTCGAAGCGGGGACTCGTGGTGTGTGCGTGATGGCTGCTGAGTTTTGCATGGCGTCATTATGGCTTATTGCACTTTAAGGCTAAGTAAATTATCCAGCAAAGGTAGATCTCATTAACTCTTACTGCTTCACATTTTGATCCCCCTAATAATTGATCTAATTTTCTCATTACGCAGTCGGAGCAGCGAAAAATATGCAAGGGAGCTCCGTTACTTTGATTCCAACACCTTAGGCCCCAGACATGCGCTTCACTGACCGATATTGCGTGGCATCTTTGCTGGGTGCCGTCGCGCTGGCATCGAGTACTTAATATTGACGTCGCGTGTCCGTCACCACAAGACTTCACTCTAAAGATTTCCGGTCTCACTGCGCCGTATCAGTGCTCCAAAACGGGCGACAAAAAGGGTACTAATGGACAACATTTTTGTAGTGAATGTTAAGGTTTATTGGCGCTCCGAGGATCAAGCGTCAATAAAGTGTAGGTTTATCTCAACAACTCAAGAAGAATCTGCAGAAGCTGGAGCTCAAAGTAAGTTGTTGCTTGTCAAGAAAGAAGGCTGCTGTGTTTATTCTTCTTCTTTTTGATTGAATAGGCTTTAGAAGACAAGCGGATGATTGCCTCAGTGAATGACAAGCTCGAGGAGTTTGAATCAACGTTTCGAGCCTTGCAAGAACAAATGGGCGTAGACGATTACCATCAATTGGTTGACATGTATGCGACGAAAGAAGAGAACCACTTTGCGCTCTTTCGCTACATTCAAAGCACGAGCGATGAAGTGGAACGACTGGAAGAGGAAAAAATGGCCATGAAAAAAGTCCACTCTTTCTCATCAACTAGATTATTGAAGAGCGAAGTCATCAACTCATCATGGAATTTTCACGTCGTCTTCGACATTTGCATCCAGTTCAAGCTCCTCGTGCGTCCATCATGGGAGTACAATTACACCCTAGTGATCCAGCAGTGCGTTCGCTCTCTGTTGTACGAACTTTATTGCCCCATTGTTTGGATAAGAGGGGACTTGTACGAGTCAATGTCTCCAAGGTAACAAGTCCCATCCAATCTGGGTCGAATAAAGACAGCACGAGTATGGAGACTACTGAGGAACCAGAATCCCCGAAAAGTGACGTCGAGGATGACGATCGACCCTTGACGATCGCCGAACTGCAGAAACGAGCAGCCAAGAGCTTTGCAAACGCCCAAACGAGTCCAAAACTGAGTCCACTGCGTTCGAAACCCGGTTTCCCCAAGAAAAAGCTGCAATAGACGCTCTTTTTTCTTTCAATAGTGCAGTGAACCTCCTCCTTCTTTCTTCTGACTCTATCGCAGTCCTTTTTCTAGCTATCAGTGTTTCTTCGATGAGTGATGGAAAACGTACAGCCAAGATAAATGCACGACTTGAGCACTGACGTCACGCCTTCACGAGTTAAAGCCTTTTCGTGCTCTTCCAACAGCATATATGGCTTCAATGATGGATGCGTCTTGGCACTTTCATCAAACTTTACACCGTAGCGCCATCCAGTAGCTGTGTACTTGGTATCCCACACTTCGTGCGAGTTTTCCGCTAGTAACTCAATCAGCATCATCATCTCAGCCTTGACGTCCAAATTGGGTGAACAACTGTGGTTGATGTGAGGCATCAACATTGGTGCCCACAACGTCAAAGTCGAATGTCGCGTTGCCTTGTCGACCTACGTGTTCCCGCAGTGACATTACGTAATTAAGCGCCTGACGGTCATAGCAATCTTGATACCGTCGTCGCATCTCTTGGGACGAAATGAGCTCGCCTGTATATTCAACCACGAACTCACCAGAATCAATCGGCTGGGCAGCTACCACGCCCCATCCTTTACCTTCGCACTCAGCAAGGTAGAGTTTAATCTGGCGCGTACTAGTACGAATGATTTGCTGGCACAATTTGTCCTTCCGTTGCTCGGATAAGAGATCCGGTGGCAGTTTGTGCAGCTTGCTGCTTGGGCAGTGGCATATCTAAACCCCATTAAGCTAAAAATTGTGCTAATTTTGGTGTCGAAAGACCAAATGTAGGAAAAGCTTAAATCAAGGGTTACATTTTCTAAAATTGAGTAATAAATATTAAGTGGAATCCCATTGGCGAAAATATTTTCTTTGGTCTTGAAAAACCTTCTTTTGAATCTGAAGCGTTGCGTGCTCTGCACCACTTTTCAGCCCTATCGCGTGGACTCATTAGGTAGAGCTCGATTAGACAATTCTAAAACTGTATTTTTGGATAATATCGCTGCGATGGTTGCGTTTTGCGAAAAAATTAGTATCAGACCCAAAATATTGCTCACATTAACCCTCGTATTGACGGCAAAACTCCTCAAATAAATGCCTAAAAATTCCACTGCATAGAGAAAAGTGCTGCAAACGCAATAGTGAAAATTATACCAAAATTGGAGCTATAGTTTTTTTGAAACTTCATTTCTCCGTTGTGCACATTCTTTACCTGAACAGACTAGTACCCTGCGACTGACCTCGCCACGTGACAATCCACTGGGTATTGCGAACAAGTGGACAGTCATTCCGAATCGGCAACATTCCGGGAAGCGCTGACATTTAGTGCTTTCCTTCGTCAGGGTGTTGACGTTCCCGACAGCTCCAAATATTACTAGTGAATGAATGTCTGGATCTACTGGACTTGCACCCAATCGCGGACCAAATCATTCGAGGCAGCTCGGTGGAGCAAAACGAAACGACTGACATTGGCGTCGAATTAGCAGCACGACCTAGTGTCTTGTTCTTCAGAAGTGGATTAGATGCAAGGTCTGCCAAGCTTATTATGGATGGCGTACGCAAAGTGGCGAATACTGGTCGTACTATTGTGTGTACCATCCACCAGTCATCCACCGAGGTCTTTAGCGTGTTTGACTGCTTATTGCTTTTAAAACGCGGTGGCGAAACGGTGTTTGCGGATGAGTTGGGAAGAAATGCGTGTGAATTGATTTCGTACTTTGAGTCCATTGAAGAAGTGACAAAGCTGGAGGAAAACTACAACCCGGCGACGTGGATGCTGGAAGTAATTGGAGCCGGCGTAGGCAACAGCAACGGGGATCAGACGGATTTTGTGCGAGTTTTTCAAGCTAGCAAGCAGTTCCAGACTCTATAGGCAAACCTAGACCACGATGGGGTTACTCGAACGTCCTCTTGGAACGGACCTACACGGACAAACGTGCTGCTACGGAGATGACCCAGGCCAAGTTTTTTATTGTCAAGACACAGTGACTTTTTTGGCTTTAGGTGGAAAGAGTATGAACGCACAACAAGCGCTACTACGTGATATACCCAATGTGATTGTAGCAACACCTGGTCGCCTTGTGGCACACTTTGGAAGCTGGTAAAATCTGACGCTGAAAGAGTCGGTCCAGACAGTCTTCATTGATGGAGCAGACTTGATATTATCGTTGGGATATGGTTAAGATATTCGTACGATTTTTAATGCGCTACCTACAGCATGCCATACATTTTGCATTTCAGCAACGTTAAGTCCCGAGCTTGAGAAGACGAAGCGCTCAGTCCTGTATAATCCTGCTTTCGTAAAACTAGAGGAAGGAGCTACAGATGGAAAACTTCAGCAGTTCTATTTGTCAGTGAAGGCTATTCTTGACAAGGATTTGCTGCTGTATGCGTTGTTGCGACTCGGCGTTGTAAGTGGAAAAGTAATCTTCTTTGTCAACTCAACAGATGCAGCGTATTGGCTGAAGCTTTTCTTTGAGCAGTTTTTGTTATTAAAAGCGCAAACCTTAATGCCAAACTACCGCACAGTTCACGCCAGCACATTATTGAAGAGTTAAATCGTGGCATTTTTGACTACCTCAAAGCAACGGACGACAAACCGCTTAGAACATGACGAAGAAGATAGTGAGGAGGAAGAGGCTATTGAGCTGCAACCGCCGGCATCAGCACGTAAAAAGAAAGAAAAAGCACAACAAGCGACAGCGTCTCGCCGACGGCAAGCGTCGCACATACAATGAATGATCCGTTGCACACTCCTTCGTGGGTCCTGACACCAGTGACGGCAATCAACACACAATAGATGATCGGGTTAGCTATGGAAATACCGGCGCGGGAAAGAGTACTGCTGGTCGACAGAAAGGGAAAAAGCAGCACCGCAAGGGCCACTTTCATCCCAAAACAATTGCCAAGAACAAGTTCAAGATGAGCAAGGAGGGCCCGACTCATTAAAAAAAGTGATTTGAGCTAGCACAGCCGCCGCCTGGTTGGTATCGAAATCAGAAATGATTTTTTCGCTGTGAGGCAAAAGATGCACGTACACAACTTTCATTGAATGCGTTTTTCCTACTAAAAGATGCGTAGTAGCGGAAAGGCAACACCTAAAAAAAAGCGCGCGCACGTTTCCGAGGCGACAATATGGAAACTTGACCAGCGTTGATTCATCAGCAGCTGAAGTGTTAAAGGTATCGGCTGCGGGGATTCGGCCACATGGCACAACGTAAGCCAGCCATGACGATTTATTCTCGATTGCCAACGACGAGCAAGTCAAGTCGCCTGCAAACAAACATGTCTCCGTTTTGTGCAGCGCGTAGTTCGCCCTACTTCGAGAAAAAAAAGATTGTCCCCAAACTTGTCGGCGTTCAACGCGACGAGGGCCTTCCGAGTGGATTACTCCCGCGCTTCTTCCGCATGTACGATGGCGTACGCCATCGTACAATCTTACTCGTTTCGTTTTGTTGGATTGCTCTTTGGAATGATTGATTACCTATGTCAGTGCAAACTACACGTCAAATGCCGGCAGTACCTCGGGCATGGGCATGCTGTTTTGCACGACGGGATTTTTGGCCGTTTTTAGTGCCTTCATCAGTGTCATGCCCATTGCGTCCGAAGATCGACTGGCTTTTTATACCGTATAGTCGTGCGTCGCAAACGTACAATGCTTTGTGGTATTTTGTGGCTGCGGTATGTTTGCCAGCGCGCTGCTTTTCTTGGCGCCATATTATCCACTGGTTGGCTTTACGGGCTTGAAAACTTTCATCGCCTATTGGTTGCGCTTGTCGTTGCATGTGCTCTGGCAAGCCTGCTTTGGACAGTTAAGTTAATGTCGCATCTCATGCCGTACTATACAATTTGATGTTCGACACAGTGTATAATACAGTATTAATACAGTATTAATACAAAATTACCGTAAAATTCGGGTTAAGTGGGACACACGGATCAAATTGGACACGACAATCTGTATTGTTGGTAATTCACCGGTCATCTGGTTTTGTGATAGTCCACAACATGTCCTATGATAGGACATGTTGTGGTGCTTATTACTGCCGTAGTAACCCATTAGAACGGATAAAAAGAAGAGAGGGAAGCCCATCCATCGACAAAAAGAGGATGAAGGGCATGCATTTTAGCGGAGGCAGTTCAGTTGTGGTGAAATTGTGAGTTGAAAAAGGTTATCAGTACAAATCTGCATATCTTAATATTTAATGTTGTTTGAATGAAGTGATTTGTCCTTCTAAGTAGAATTAAAGTATTGTTTAAAGTAGTGAGTGATATCAAACAGATGAAATGATAAACACATAAGTATGTGTTTATCATTTCATCTTACCTCTTGTAATACTTGGGCTTAATACTCTATAAAAGCTATTTCTACGCTAGTTTAGGGTGTCCTAGGGGTGTAGAATGGGTTTACACTTCAAACCTTACAGTCGATTCCTGTCTATCTAGCACGAAAAGAAAAAAATACGTTAAATACGTATGTATTTTAAATGCTGTATAATACGTCTGTATAATACAGTGTATTATACAGACGTTTGATACATACGGATCTATAAATGGAATTGATTCAAGACCCGGCTTTCTCTCTCTCTACCGTCTCTTCTTCAACTATCACCTTAGCATCTTTATTACATGAGTAGCGCATGCTTGCGTCCGCTTCGTCAAGTAGTAAACTGGCCATTGCGTGTACGAAACACGCGTTTGAAGCTCAAAAACGTGCTCTACAACTAGCGAAACGTTTTCATGACACACGATTACAAGCACTAGCGGTGAAATCTTTGGGTTTACTACTATTCGATGCCCAAGCGTTCGGTCCCGCTCGTTCTCATCAAGAAGAAGCACTCGCATTGGCCCTACAAGCAAAATACCGAGAACTGGAAGCACGAGTTTATGCCAATCTTGGCAACTTGGCGCTTGCCCAGCGGCATTTCAGTCATGCGCTAATCTGCCATCAACGAGATCTCGAGCTTTGCTCGACAGAAGTGCTCAATTGTCGCTTAGGATTTGTCAATTGTTTATGCAAAACTACAGCGACAGGCGGAGCAACTACAACATGAACAAGCAGCTTTTCAAGCGGCCAATAGGGACGGAGGAGCGTATCTCTATGAAATGACACTCTTTGCTACTAAATTCTTATGTTAACTTAATACTTTTTGTAGTTCGAGATTTTGACTCGCCCAAAATATCAACCGCTGCTTTCAGATCGTCTTGTCCTGTTCTCGATTCGAGCTCCAAAGCTGCTCCACTCAAGTCGTCGTTCTACCCATCGCGATGCGATCCAAATGTACTTGCAGCGTCTGCAAGATGTTGCGTAACAAGCGTAACCAGCGCTGGCTCTTGTGACGACTGGAAACAGATATTACCCATACTCTTGTCTCGATGTTTTATCATGTGTGTGGGCCATACTAATTTCGCACTCAAATTTTTGCATGAAAATCGAAATTAGTGTGGGCTTCGGTAATTCTGCGAGATAATGGGCAAACAGACCCGAACTTAAGGTCATAAGTTCGCTAACAGACGCAAATGGCATGGATGGACGGAAACTTGGTGGGATTCAACCTGATTAGGACGGTTTTGTAAGAAATGTGCGCATTGTGGGTCGACCAAACATGGAGATCGTGATTGTTGGAAAAGAATTATGTGTGGAAAATGTGATCG
>MIQA02003926.1:0-18738 GCA_001887855.2 Sclerospora graminicola | reverse complement strand
GGATAACATATGTCGAGTTACTATGATCGACGATGACTCGCCTGGAAATTGCAGGGCCGCCGGATTCATCCCGTATTCCCGATCTGGTGCTCTCTCCGACTGACATTGACACCGGGCTCCGCATTCACGGTCAGGCCTGCGGTGACCGGGACAGATTAAGGGACACTATCTCTTCCCTTCAGGCTGATCTTCGATCCCGTCAGGCCGACTCCGAGTTCTAGCGCAGAGATGCGCGACTCTCTGTTCGATGCTGGATCGCACGGAGCCTCGAATTTCCGAGCTGAGGCGTAGCCGCCAGGAAACAATGGATGAATTAACCCGCCTTCGGGCCATTGTAGGCCGGCTCACTGATGCCCTACAACAGGCCGCTGCCCCATCTGCCTCCACCTCCGAAGTGGCGGGGGTGGGGAAAAGAATAAGGTGCTGACAGCCCAAGTAGATAGCCTGGAACACATCCAAACGGATTTAATCCAGCAACTCGCCTCCACCAACCGCCGAGCTGACGAAGCTATCGCCCGGAAATCCTCCTTGGAACCGAGTGATCTTCAGCGGCAGGTGACCGATCTCGAAGACCAGGTCGCCAGCCTGACGAAAGAGAGGTAGCGCCTCCGCATACTGGCGGACGCCGTCGAACCTCTCCGGCTGCCAACCAAGACTTAGTTCACCGCTCAAAACTTCAGCGTAAGTGATTCGCCCACTCTTATGTCGTCGCTCTGTCGCTTACAATTTGAATGGCCATGTCGCTTTGTAGTCCAACAATTGGAACAGCTGAAGGAGCAATCCGCCGAAATTTCCGAGACATCCCAAGAGTTGTTACGTCTTCGTGGCCGGTACCGTCAGGTGTCCCAAGAGCTAGACGCCACGCGGGACGACCGGGATCACCTGCGATAATTTTATGCTGAAGCCCTTCGCCATATTTTTTCTCTTGAGCATCAGCTGTAGGAGGCCCACTCCAGGTAGCAAAAGCTGCGATCTGAGCATTTCCAAATTCGGAGAAGATATCATGACGCTTGTGACGAGCTGATCCGGGCCAACCGTGCCTACGCCGCCCTGCTGGATAAAGAGGATCGGCTCAGGTCCCTTCTGTGCGAACTGCAAGACCGACTTGAGGAGACTCGGACCCAGACTGCCCCCATCCTACAGGCTCCTTCGTGTGCGCGAGAAGCCATCTTGGCCGTCTTGGGTATGGTAGATCAGTGAAAACCTCTCCGCCGCAACTGCCCCAGTCGTCTGCCTCGGCAGGATCGGAAACCGGAAAACGTCCAGTAAGCTCTAATCCATCCCTGGCTGGTTCCGACCCGTCTTCGATCACCCCCAAACGGAGAAAAAGGAGTGAATCCTCCCTCCTGCACCAATGTTATTTGGGCAATTCGGCTAGCGAACGGGACTTGAGTCGGGCAGCGACTGTGGTTCATTTACAATGGAGGCAGCCGCCGTATCCCCACTTCCTTCCTCAGCGCAACATGGCTCTACCCCTAGCTCGCCATCCGGTTCCAAAACTGGCTCTCCGTCTGGCTCGGACACGCGTTCAGATCCACCCTCCAGTGAGTACGAGTATGATGACGATGAAGACGAGGACTACCTCAACCAGCAGGTGTCTGCTGCATTGTCCCGCTCTCGCGCGGACACCCGACGTCGCCTCTTAAGTCTTAGTGACCGAGCGGCCTCTTATCCGGCTCCCAATCAGGTCATTGATTTACAGACCCCACCGCCGGCTGGTTTTGGCTCCGGAGAAAACGATCCCGCTAATCCGTCTCTGTCTCCCAACACCGCCGTCACTTCGACCTTCCAGGACACGAGACCGCTAACAATTCCCTAGATTCCGGGAGGAAGACCGAGACGAAGAACGGGGAAACAGAAAAGAGAGGAACGGAGAGGGGCAGGGTAAGTCAGAGGAGAAGGAAGAGGAGATCGAGTACGTCATCCCCGATCAGTGGTTGCATCTCAACCTGGAAGACTTGAGAGAACCCTCCGATCCCGTTCCAAAAACCGACCCGTTCGACTGGCAGCCAGGCCCAAGATCTGGCGGAGCTCTCCTGTTCCTATGCCGCCTCTTCCCGAGCTTCCGCTTCTGTGGTTACCCGGCGGACGCTTCATCAGTGAGGTGGATCGGTCCGACATTCTGCCTTGGCCGGTCGAGCAGCTAAAACACTTGAGTCTCGCCAATGTTTCCAGTGCCCAACTTGCTCACTCTTTATCCCGTCCACCTCTCTGGATATTCCCTCCGTCTCTCAAGTCGCCTCCACCAAAAGCTTGGTGCCCCGACTTGATGAAATCATGTGCGGTTGACACGCTCATGGAGACTAAGCCTTGGTAGATCCTGGCCACTGAGATGCCAGATATGGTACTTCCGTCCAGCCCGTGGTTCACCGACTTCCGAGCGAGGTTCCGAAAATTCGTTGCGGCCCATGCCCAGTCCATCTGGGAATCCACCCATTTTCTGTTCATCTCCGCAGAAGATCGGCGAGAAGACCTGCCTCTCCGAGTGTATTTCGCCACCCGGAAGAATCAGCGTGGTCGAGCTCGGATGCGTGGGTTCGTTTGTGTGCGTTTGCCTTGGAGAGCATCAGGGGGTGGTGCCTGTGACCTGGACCTGTTCCTCTCCCCTTTTATTCTTCATCTGGCGAACCGAAAAGTTGAAAGGAGCGGGGAATCGGCCGAGGGCGGAACGTGGTATCCGGGCCTAGGTGCTCCGGATCGGACTACCTCCCTTTCCGAATCTTTGGAAGCTATCGATCGGCAAGATCCTTAGCGCAATCAATATCACAACCGGCCTTCCAATCATCCTGGATTTCTTGTGTCCCGGCTCCGCAACAAGTATAAGCGTCCATAGCGATGGGCAACCTGACTCGTTTAACCATTTCCTTTCTTTGTTCCAATTTTAATATATCCGTCCATGCTTATTTTATCCCTCACTCCATACTTCACTTCGGCTGTTAACCCCGGTTCGTCAACGGCCGATCAACTGCAAATTTTTGGAGGGATCTCCTGTCGTTACAGGGCGCCTCCTGATCCGGTCGGGTCTGAATGTCTGTTTCCCAATCCTTGTCGCCATACTCTTCTTCTCCGAAACGGTTGAATCCGGGTGGGTAGACCTCGCACTTGGCTGCCTGCCCGATTATCTCCGGGAGCCTGTTCATTTCCGCCAGTTCACCTAACATACTCGGATCCAAAACGGTGATGCCGACCTGATCACGCATGGTCAATGTAGCCAGATGGTCTGCACTATTGTTCCACCCCCGTTTGACATGTAACAATTCATGTTCTGGCCATTTCCGCAGGGCGGACATAACCCGATCATTCAAAAGTCTTAGTCGGGGGGCCTTGCAGTCTATCTCTCCAGTGATTTGCCGGATCACCAGATTGGAGTCACCGCATATGATAATCCGCCCCTGCGTCCGGCCAGTCAGCAGATCCAGGCAAAGCAGCAATCCTCGGTATTCTGCCTCATTCACTGTTATGCCAGGCGTGAAATCCGAAGCAGCTGCGACCAGTTTCCACTCGATCAGCTTCCATAGGATGGCGCCATAGGTGCTCACTCCCTTTTTTACGTTTGCTGACCCGTCAAAGCTCAGAACCATCAGTTCTTCTGTCAGTCCCACTGCTGGTGGCGGTAGTGTGATGGATTGTCGTGGCTGTTTTCGAGGCGCTATGGCTATCAGCACTTCCTCCACTTCTGCCCTTGGGGTGATGCTGACTGCTAACGTGCCCAGTATCTCCTCTTCTCCTTTGGTGCACTTGATCACTTCTAGAGACCACTGAGACAACAACGCAGCCCATCTACCCAGCCGGCCATAAATTCCATTTGCCGTAAGAAGCCAAGACAGGGTCTACCGTCTGGATAATACCTTAGCAAAAAAAGGGCGAGACACCAACATAGTGTAACACACATCCAGAATCCGTAGTAAAGCCAAAACTTCTTTATCCACATGCCCCTAACTAACTTCGTTAGCCTTCAGGGTCGGGCTGGTGAACATCACAGGACAATACACTCCATCGTGTTCCTGCACAAGGGCAGCTGAGATAGCCCACTTGTTAGCATAGATGATGACCACGGGCGCCTTATTAACATCGAAATGCTTCGGGACTGGTGTGGTCGCCATCTTTGCTTTCAGCATGCCAAAGGCCACCATCGCCGTGGTCATGTGGTCATCTGGCCCGGCAGCACTGGAGTTGGGCAGCCGACTGCCTGTCTGGGTGGACGCGGGCAGCATCTAATTGGCGGAAATAGTTGACCCGGGCAGCATATCATTGGCGGAAATAGTTGACCCGGGTAGCATATCATTGGCTGATATTTCTAGCTCGGTTAGCGTTTCTCCTTGCCGATCCTGCTCTCTCAACTTGTGGTAATCCACCCCCCGTGCCTCATACAAAACAGCAGCATAGACCACGAAATCCTCAATGAAACGACTGTAGTAATTCAAACTGCCCAGAAAGGATTGCATGGCCTTCAATGACCGCGGGAAAGACAGATTACTCAAAAACTCCAGATATTTTGGATTAGCTTCCAATCTGGCAATCGAAACCTGGTGACCCAAAACAGTTTTTCCCCAGAAACTCTTCACCACACTAATCGAAAGATTCCACTTTTCACACGTAATCATCAACTTTTCCACTTTTTCACATAGTAAATCCAAGTAGTAGCGTCACGCGATGTAATCATGTAGGGCCGCTGCCCAAAAACTGAAGGTTTTGGGTTGGGGTCCGGGTCACCTTGGCGAACACCTCACGGACTAGCGGCGGGATCTTAGTCCGCTTGATCTTGAATTGTCATACAACGCGTTATCTATAGCCGCTGGTAATCCGCGGAGCATTCTTTAGGCCGAACGGCATCCGGTTCCACTCGAACAACCCGAAGGGCGTCACAAACTCAGAGATTTCTCGTGCTCGATCGGTCATAGAGACTACCCAGAATCCACTAGCCATGTCCAACGAGCAATACCACAAAACTTTATCCAGATCCTCCAGCAAGTCGTTTATCTACGGCATCGGGTAAACCATTAGCTTAGTCAGCCGGTTCACCAGTCGGTAGTCGATACCCAATCTTATATCCACCCCATTCTTTTTAATAATGATTACAATGGGCGAAGCCCATGGTGAGGTGGACGGCTGAATTATCTTGGTGGCCAGCAATTTCTTGATAAGCTCCGACAGCTTTTCCCGATACTGGGGGGGCGACTCTCCGGCACCTTTGCGCCATGGCGTTTCCCACATCAATGTCGCATACCACCCCATGGGCGGCCGGAGGCAGTGCATTTCCCGGGCAAATCAGCAGATGTTTCCTTTTCCATATGATGTCCTTCAGCCTGCTGATGTGGTGGAGCCGATTTCCAAATCCATGACCGAAGTCTTGGGCGGAATCCGGATACCCACTGGCCCGGACGACCAACTATCGGAGGGGGTACTCCGTCGATCCTGATCAGCATCAGAATCAGATGAATCACCATTGTGGTGACTGATCTGATCCTCCCGGTCATCTGGCCGGTCTTCATGCGCGTCAGGATCTATGTTTATCTTCATCTCACCTTGTGTACCCGTTGATCGGGGGTGGTTACACTCACTTAGGTGGACTCGGTGACGAAAACGATGATCTTGATCAGGTCGGAGGGGATGACCTTCTCGAGACGGGGGGTGTCCTCGGGTGGAAATCTTCACCGGAGAACGGGTTGGGGTCGATACTTAATCAGTATCTAGGCACTGATCGGGAAAGTTCGTCCGATCAGGCCGGCCAATGAGAGAGAGATAATAAGAAACCAAGAAAACGCGATCAAACCACGATCTTCCACAGTCATCCACAAACGTTATCTCCACAAAACCTTTTCCAATATTATTGACGTGTTCCAAACACGTGTGCGTTGAGGGTGAGGTTCGATCACCTAAAACAAACCCGTCGGGGGCCTTCCGGTAAGCCAAAAGGCGTCTAAGCGCGTCTTAACCGGGAATTAGTTGAGCAAGAGGGGACTAATCAACCCTGTGCTCCCAATGACCGCAACACGTGGCGGAGCGACTCTTTGCTTAGGGGGAAAATCAAAACCTGTTATTATATATGCAATGTCCTATACCTAGTGTACCACACACCAACTCATGCCTGATCTATACTTCGAACCTATTTACTTCGTCGCACGGTTGCATAGCACCACCTTGTCCATCCTAGCTTCACCTTCAAGCTGATCTGTACCACTTCTGTCCTGATCACTACCCGACTCCTGTAAAGATCTTCAACCCATCCCGATCTTCGATAAACGACTTGGAAACCACTTGAGATCTGCCCTTCCGACACTTGTTCACTTCATATCCAGCCCGACTTGACTGAGAACTTCAACTGCTTTCACGTCTGGACGCCGATCAGAGGCTGATCAGCCCCGATCACGATCGGCATAGTGATCAGCCAAGTGATCAGGCAGTGATCAGGGCGATCAGCCCTTGATCACCTCGGGAACTCTCTGGGTCACCATCACAACGACTTCATTCATCTGCTCAGCCATACTTCCGACCTTTATACCCCGTCGGGGCAACCATATCACACTGATCTCGGCTGATCGGGCCTAATCGGGCCTTGTCACGTCATCCTCGGACGAATCCATCGGTCATCATCACTCACACAACTCGCTATTCCACATGCCCCATTTCATTCCACATCTGATCTTCATATCTTGAGCATAATCAGTTGGCTCGGCCGATCGGGCCGAAACTTCGTGTCATAATCCACTTCAACAACTACACGGTTCATAGATCGGCTAGATGGCTGTCCCTGACACGTCATGTCACCAATTGCTGTATTCTCGTTGTACATCCACGGGAACTCCACTTAGTAATTGTGATCGTGATCATGATCGTGATCTCCACCGTTCCATCAGTGTCTGGGACTGGGCGTAATGACAGTACTTGGCTGATTTTTCACATCGCGAATACCCGTTGTCCGCCATCTTTTCATCGTAAATGCGATCGGCCTTTCCCACCCATCAACCGTCTTATGTTGATGGGTGTTCCATCGTCACCAATCAACGGCCATGTGTGGTCCTCTTCATTCTCAACATTTTCCGATCGCTTTACCACACTGATCTCTTTCGGGGTGTTCACATCTGGGTCTTCAACTTGTAGATCGTCAATAGTAACTGCTGGTGAGCAGGGGGTCACCTCAGGTAACACCGCCATCTGATCCTCCATGCCTTCGACGTAAAGATCGCCCCCTTCATGAATGCAGACCTGGTCAGCTTATGCTATTTCCGAATCCCGGTCAGCCGGGTCGTTTGATCCGCCTCCGGCTATTTCCAAATCCAGGTCATCCGGGTCAGTCGATCCAGCATCATCCTGCTCATCGGGCCATCCGGCATCGGAGGTCACCGCACATGTGACTCTGACTTGTCTCCTCTCCCGATCCTGCCGTTCGTCCGTCTTCGACGGAGTGGACAAAACCAGTTCAGCGATTGGGGCAGGATCTCGACCAGCACGTTCAGCCGGATCCGGCGATGGCTGGCTCCGCGTCAATATTCTAGAAGGAGTCCGGTACTCTGATTTAGCCACCATTGGAGTCTGGTCTTCCTCCACCACTTCCTCTTCGCTGATCAAGTCGGTAGTTGCCTGGAAGGCCAGGTTTGCCACTCGATATAGCGACTTGAGCCAATAGTGACATAACCTGGCCGGCGGGGCACTTTGTCCTCGGCCAGGCACATTCCAATGATCACATCCTCATCCAAGGTGAGGGGCCGTTCTGAGAAGTTAGTCACACTTATGTAATTGAGGTGACCTTCCCTTTGATGGACGAGGGCACCCAACACTCGCCCCTAGTCAGCCATAACTTACGCCGTCGGTTGTGTGATCGCTCCATTACTTCCACCGTCCTTCCCACTGGAACCGTTACAAACTGACCTAACTTTAGGAACTGGACGTGGACACCATATAAGGGCCGCCGGCCGGCCAGCTGGATCTGCACCTCATCCGGCAACGTCAATGTTCCATAAGATATATCCAGCCGTATGCCGGCTGGGATCATAACGTCCATCCCTAGAATTGCATCCTGCCCGGCTAGCTTACCTACCCAGGCGGTAAAGTAGTACACCAAAGACCCAGCCAACGTAATCTTAACTCTTGTTCTTCCTTGGGTCATGTACGAACTTTCTCCAATAGCGATACACTCCTGCCGCTTCGTCTCATCTATTTCACACCCCACCTTACGAGCAAAGGTGGTGTCAACGATGGACACTTCTGCGCCAGAGTCAAACAACATGGTGGCCTTCTGGTTATTAATTTTACCATCTGCCTTGGCTTGCTTGAACCCCTTATCCGGCGAATGGTATTTCCAATAACCTCGTGATTCGCCGGGTAACAAATTCAATTCCATAAGCACTTCAGACCGAGAATATTCGTCCGTTCGTATACTGCTCACCAGGAAGGGGTCAGCCCTGCTGCCCGGGGACCGGATGACGTAATCGTCAAACTTACATGTATTGTCGGTTACGCTTTGCTTTGCTTCTTGATTATCCTCCTTACCGACATATGCATAGATACTAACACTAGACCGCTCGGCTCGAACCAGATTCCAACCTGGCGAGCGATCTAGTTTAACATCTTTTCCACTCCGGGCGGCAACATTCCAGCATGCTTGGTCGGGACGTACCACTTCTTCATCTGGTTGTAAAATTCTTCAATTGGGCACAGTCCCGCCTCGTGCACCTCCCCGCAAGTCTTGCACGTAAACAAGCAGTGTTCCGCCGGATGTCCCTTCCTTTCGCACTTCTTGCAGGTCAGCCGCTTCCAGCAGCTCCGGTCGTCATGCTTGATGGACCCACAGTGGGTACATTTGCGCCTGGGGTAATCCTGGTCAGTTCGAGCCGGAAAACCCTTCGGCTGACCGGACCCGGCTGGCAGCCTGGATGGCTGACTGGCTTCTGCCGAGAAAAGGTACCGGTACTGCTCCTCCTCAGATTCGCCCCCAGACCGCTGGTACTCCTCTTCCGAACTTGTCGTATCCGACTCTGGGGCCACCATGCGGATGGCTCGGGCCATCCTGGTGGATGGCGGCCAGCTTCCTTGATCCGGGTTAAAACGTGATTTATACCTGCCTGCTCCAACTGCTGCCTTGGGGCCTCTCTTCTTCGCTCTTTGGTAAGTACGCAACGTCAACTCCATCTCCGTGGTATTTTTCAATCGCAGTAACGCCAGCTGGTTCGCCAGCTCCAACGTGATGATGAAATGCTCCACATGTTCCTGGGCAGCTTCCGACCGGCTGGCATCTTCTTTAACCGGTATATTCACCCTCATTCCTGTGACATTCAGACGATGGAGGTATTCCAGAGGGGTCTCGTCTGCCCGCTTCTTGGTGTGGAAATACTGGCGCGCTAACGCCATTCCCGATCCGCAGTATTGCTCTCCAAAAGCTTCAACCAGTTCCCTCCAATCGTCTCGGAGTTCCCGACTGAGCTGCTGGATCCAGTTTTTAGCCGGACCCTTCATTAAGTCTCCGAAGATCCAGCACTTCTCATAGTCCGGCGTACGGTCTCTAAGAAATGCTGACTTCGTCTTGCTCAGCCATCCTCGGGCTTGGTCATCATCCATGTCCCGTCCAGTGAAATCCTTCAACTCAAACGTGGCTGACATCCGCACTCTGGTAATCATCCCTGAGTCTGGATCGAACGCTTGGGATGAGGCCATATTGTCTCGGCGAGCCATCCCCTCATCCGGATCATAGTGGCACCTTACTGACTTGACCGATTCCATATCAACGTCGCTGAGAGACAGCTTCCTATTCGTTGTTGCCAGTTCGGCGACCTGTCCGGCGATTTGGCGGGACGGCACGGGGCTCACTCTGCTTGGACTGCACAGATTCCACGTCTTCATCAATCGGCTTCCTCGCATAGTACTGAGCTGGCTCGGTCACCCGACTCCCACGACGAGCCGGCTGGTCTGATGACCCCGGACTGCCGCGGCTGGCACTAATCCAACGCTCTTCCTCCAAGTATCGCTCCATCATCGCTGAAAACATGCTCTGAAGGTGATCCGGTACTTGAGGGCTCGCCTGAGGGTCTACTCGCGGGGCGACTTGGGGGGCGGCTGGGCTGCCAGATCGACATTCCTTTTTTATCCGCCCGTCCACGTCTTCGTCTTCGTCTTTTGGCTCTGGATCTGCCGTCGCCGTACGGGTCTGTACGCTGTACTGACTGGCTTTCTTCTGCACGGGCGTATCTGGATCTTCGTATCCTCCAAGCCTCATGGCCGTTGCCACACGCGCTGCTCCCCTTGGGCCAAGCATCATGCGGGTAATGCCTACCGATGAGTCAGTTGAATCCGCTTCTGAAGGGGTAGACTCGTACTGTGAAGATTTTTTTTGCGACAGATTATAAATACCGTATAACCGGTGTTATATCCGACACGGTGTTATATCCGACAACATATATTAGCCAATCAGATCAACCATTTTTTTCTACAGTACAAACTCGTGTTATATCCGACAGCACTTTAATTATATGTATAAACTTAGTCCCACACAAGCTAAAATTGATAGCGAAGTTCCGTGCCGTAGTTAAACGGCACTCAAGACGAAATTCTTCATGCTTATGATCCATGTATGAAATTAAAAAAACGAATGTTGTTGACGTCCCCGTGCACTTTCGACTTTACACCGAACATTCTAATGTACTTTCCATATGGAGCTGATGGTTTCATTGAAACTTTCGTGTTTAAAAATATCAAGAAGTTGATATGAGTCAGTCGTGATATTGTTACCTTCTACATTTACGTAAATACGACGTATTCCGGAGTATTTTTAAGTAGGTATGAACGTTTCGTTTAATCTTCGGAGGAAGAGTATTCAACCGTCAACAACAAATTCAGTTCGTGAAAAAGCCGGTATACATGTACACACTGTAAATGTGTTTCAAGTTGCCTTGTGGAGCAGGCGACAAGTTTGATACCGGTAGCCTAATTCTTATGGTAAACGATGGATAGTACTTCGTATGTAGCATCTCATAGCTGATTCGCTGTGTGGTTGATGCCACCGTAAAATAGTGTAGTTGCCCTACAACGAAATTTTTGTTTTGGTCTCAGTTTTTTTTCTATTCCTGCAATGTCAAGCTTCTGATCAGTTGAAAAGCATTTTGCCTAGAAGACTTCTTGATATTTGCACACGACAGACAAAAGTTTTTTAGCGCTGAGTCAATGTAAGGTCTAATGTCACGAAATTCAGCTATTCTCTACTCTACAGATTGCAACATACTAACAACACGATTAGCACGTACTGCGGTGTCCCACGAACTTGTCATGACGTCCGAAACGTCTCATTTACGTCTTGAACCGATACGTTCACGTCCCATGATTTAAATTTGTGACCAAGAGCTTCAGTCAACTTGTTCACTTCTCGATATAATAGTGGCGATAGAATCTTTTTAATTAAGCGAGGTATGATCAATCGACGGACACATAAGAAGAAAAAATGGATAGACTGAGACAGGCAGATCATTCTCTTACGGAAGAAACAGCAAGCCAACAACTTGGCGCGAGCAAGCCCATCCAAGGCAAGAGTTGATGAAATTGCAAAAGTCGGTAACCTAGCGAGATTAGTATCTTTATGCCGGCCACTTCGACGTAAATGTTGTCGCGATTCTTGACAAGTCCCATCGAACGACACCGCGTATGGATTCTTGGAAGTTGGTAATCGAAACTACGCTAGATCTGCTCTTGTCGCCACTAGACGAGCTGTTGGCTCAGCCATTGAGCAGCATTATAGCATTGAGATTGCCAGAGTCGATCCCTTGAAACTGATGCTGCTTTACACATGTGCTGCGCTCACCACGGTACGTTGTACCTTATTTATGGTACAGAGGGGGTGCGAATATCCTAGAGGGGGGTGCGAATAACATCTCCCTGATTTGTTCTAAGCTTATAGCTGTACAGTTACTGGCGGGGGTAATTATTTATTTGCCTTACCAAATAGGTCCCTCTTAACTTTACTAAGTACTTCGAAGTAGTAATTTTATGATGAACATACAGTATTACATGTACCGGTATTGTTTAACATTTGCAGGACACAAAAACTCTGTACTCATATCAAAAATGACTATTTGATCGACGACTTTCCGAGGAGTAAAGAACGACATTCGATTATACCCACTACGGTTTCACAGTTCCTGGATCACCCGACGCTGGTGCGGAGTTAAAACCTAGGCCAGGAGGCTGAACCGCACCGTTTGTATCGGCAGCTGGAGGGGAATTTGGGGGAGTGTTGTCCACTACTGCCTTGCCGTTTAAGATAGGGATACAATATTCTGTTGTCATTCAGTAAAAATATTGTTAATGCGCGAATCAATATTTTGTTCCCAGAAGTTGCGCTACAAACGTACTCCAGGTCAGCCACGGGTGCACGTGCAGTGCGACATCGTAGAAAATTAACGTACAGTTTCCCTTGCACGACGAGTAGTCCAATGGAATATATGCAGGCATAGTTGGGAAAGACTTGTAGCAATTGTCGTATCGAAAGACCTCGACACCATTGATGGAAGCTGAACACGTGCCCTATCAAGAGCCATACAAGCAACGTTAACAACTGTATCGTGTACGTTGTATAGAAGAAATATAAAATTTGAACGACGTACCGGATGATCGAAGCCATAAAGGTTTGAACCATATTGCAAGTCTGTAAGGCCAGTCACATCAAAAGGTGGTTTCCGAAATACGTGGTCGGAGTCGTATTTCGAAAACAGCGGATCGAGGCTAAAAGCAACGTCTTGATGGAGAAGGGGAAAGCGACATGGACAAAGCCAATGCGGCATTTTGTTATCCTCGCTGTCCGGCGGGAAGTTGCTCGCGGGAAAGGAACTGATAGTGGTCTAAAAGATCACTATAGAGGCTGGCACATCGCCTGCTCCAGAAATTCATCGGGTGGAAGGTCACGCACCAGAGAAGAAAAAAATCGGTAAACGACGAGCTACGTTTGACACAAGGGAAGATGGAAATGATAGTGAAAATAATCAACATGATCATACGACTGAGCCTAATCCACTCTTTGACGAGCATCTCGACGACGCAGATGCGCAATGGGTGCGGCTGAACTTGTGTAAGTTTGCCACACGGATAAAAAGACCCATACATTTGTTCATGGACTTACATGCACGCTGCTGTAAACAGGTGGAGCTCGTGAAACACCATTTGAGACGGATGCTACGCTGTGCTGTCCGTGTTGCTTCGTTACCGTGTGCATGGCTTGCCAACGGTACGCATTCCTTGTTACATGTAAACGTGAGAAGGCACTAATGCGTGAGCTTTTGATGGACCAGACACGTTACCTATACGAACCAATATCGAGCCACGACAGCAATCAATTGTCGGGTGCAGCGCGAGGAATTTTTTACTTATGCATCAAGCGAGAACCGCGCGTCGGCCTCAATGCCGTTCCAGAAGAGGCAAAATCTGAATAGTGACAAGGCGATCGCTGCCCTGACAGGCCAACAAATTGCCCGATTATTGCAAGCCAATGAGTTCTATCCCGTCGCCTGTTCCGATTGTGGCACAGTGGTGGGTGTCTTCGACCGGGAACAGCATTACCATTTCTTTAATACGTTACCCAGCCATTGTTAACGAAGTGAAATCGTCTTGAGTGTGCACGATTCACGTCGCTACCTCGTTGTTTTCTCTATTTTTTACGGTTGGTTCTATCCTTTTTTCACACTGGAGATCATGACATATCCATTTTAAAAGTATATCTACTTCGCAAGAGCGTTGCCAAAACTCTGAACGTTGTCAGTTCGGATACCAAAGCTTCTGATTGATGAGCTGCATGAGAGTGATCACACACCGAGCGGACAGCAGCCGCGAGTTTTTTCTGTATTGCATGCAACTCCTCGACGACTGAAACATGTGATTGATGGATTGGATGCTGCTATAATTTGACGCAGTTGCTCGCACACCTCGTCGCTTGTAGGTCTCTCATTCGGAACGATTGCCGTCATGCGTAAGACCAACTCCATCTCCATCGGAAAAAGCTGTCGAGCTTTTTGTGGCATGACACCATGACGTACACCCGTCAATACCTGAGAACGATCCATCATTGTGACAAATGGACAGCATAATTCTAACAAAATCACACCGAGCGCAAAGATATCCGACTTGATCGAGTATTTCGCACTTTTTAGACGAGTCGCAGCGTTTCGAATCGCATTTCTAGCGCGGAGGCGGTACCCAAGCCGCTCTGGAGACGTATATGTAAACGTACCGAGAGCTGTCGTGTGATTTCTATCATTGAATTCAAGCTGCGAAGGATACGCACGTAACGACACTGATCCATGCGTCGTGGTATCTTCAAACACGGACTTGGATAACGCAAAATCGCCAATTTTCGCGACTTTTCCATGAATGAAAATGTTATCAGGCTTCAAGTCGCGATGAATCACACCGTACGAATGCATGTGCGCAACGCCCTGCACCGCGCCTAGAAAGAGTTGGAGACCTTCTTGATGGATTTTTGACATATTTGAGAGCGATAAACGCTCTTGCAGCGATGAACGCAGCCATGCGGCCAGATTTGAGGGGGTTTCTTCACTTACCTGCTCCTTCTCCCGCTGTGGCGTCTTTAACTTGCTCAAAATACGATGAATCGGACCGTTCTCCTTGGTAATAGTTTGAGAGGAAGGTACGGCATTCACTCCTGTGCCACAAAGTTCCATCTGAATGTATAGAATCACCTGAGACTTTCTATCCATTCGACGAAACGTTCAGCTTTTTGTCCGACAGACGCTTCGTTATTGGAGCAAAAGATTTCTGAACTTTCGTCATGTCAAAGGTGAAACCGAGAGGGGAATCTTCGTCAAGACGAAGCGATTCTGCCGAAAATGGAAGCAAAAACAAGTGCTCTTCGCTTTCTGTGCTTCTCCTGTGTATCTCCTCTTCCTCATCTACCAACTCCAGGTCCAACTGATGTTGAAAATCTTGCGGTCCGTAGCCATTTTCCCGCGACAACGTCTCTGAACTTTCACAGGATACAGTCGTTTGAAAAGCAGGTGGACTTGTCTCGGTCCAAGCTGTGTGGTAGCGAACCAAGTTCGGATGCGGGGTTGCGTTTCAGGATGATATACGCCTTGTACTTATTTCCATTTTATTATGAGTTGAGGTTCATTCCTGTATTTTTTATGCTTTTTGATGCTTACCACCACAAATAGGATACACTGTCTCACTGCGGCCGCTGTTTTGTGCGAATCCAGTGGATTGGTACAAAACAGCGTATGCAAACAGAAAAATCCAGGATTTTACCAGACGGACCCTAAATAGACTGCGATTGAACCAGTAGTTTTTGTTTTGGTGTCGCATTGCAGGCAGTATTTTTTTGTTCAAAACAAAGAAATACTGTCTGCAATGTGGAGGCGCTACTGAAGGCAATTGCAAGTACATACAGAGCTGTCAGCAACCGCGTTGAGGTTTACCCTGCCACCCTGACCCTGTTCTTGGTGCCTAAAGAAAGTGGCGCGTGGCTAAGTGGTGTGGCAAGAATGTGAAGGACCCACTGCGCGGAGCGGTGGACACTGATTACCAGTCATGTTTTCGTGGTTGAAGCTTGATAAGGAGGAGTATCTTGGCTCGAGGTTTACGCCCGGAGACGAAGCGATTCACGTGTTGGTGGATCTCTATCTTGGGAGATGAAGCACCAACACGTGAATCTCTTCGTCTCCGGGCGTAAACCTCGAACCAAGATACACCTCCTTATCAAGCTATGAAGATGAACCGATACTGCCTCATCCATGAAAGTCGAGTACAGCGCTGCCCGAGATCGTGAGCTTATTGTGGGCGATGTACAGATCCCGATCACGCAAACTATGTCGTTGAATTGGTCGCATTTTGGCAAAGGATCGATGATAAAGCGAAAGAACACACGGCATCTTGCGATCTTCTCCAACCCAGGAATTGACAATACGGTTTTCGGCTTTGTGAGCTTGTTTCTACTTGCGCGTGCTGGTAAGACGGTAGTATATGAGAGCGGCATTTCCAAGATGCGCATTTTACTCTTTCATGATGCGGTGGTTCAAGAGATATCATATCCATTCTCAAGCAGCCTACAACACAACACATTGTGGATGCCGTCAAGCCTGTATTTTTTTAGGTCAAGACGATTCTATTGACGTCGCCGAGCTGCGCCGCTCCCTTTGATACGAGTTTAATAAGACGAGCTGCCAATCCTGCTACATGCCAGTGTTGCCTTTGGAAGGAGATGCTACAATGTTGTAAACTGATGTACTCGGATATACCAGTGGCCGTCGTGCAGGATTGCTTTCGTAGATGGGGTGGGATTGTCCGCAATGCCGGAAATGAGCTGCATCTGAATGACTTCAAGACCGTTCGGACCACAGTTGCAGTTCTGCAACACCCGTTTTGTGATCTGATTGGCTAAATCTATACTGTTTACTTAAGTAGTTTGATTTCTCAGTCCAGAACATAAGATAAAGCAGATGAAGCTGTACATTGGCGTATACGGCGAGGGGACCGTCTTCTCTGTCCATATCGAGCTGAAGGAAGATGTGAAGGCGCTACAGAAGGCAATCTCCGACATCTTGAGCACCAAGCAGCACCTTGTCCCTCCAAGATTATTGACGCTGTACTTGGCGCGGAAAGGGGGGGGGGTGTGACGCAGTTGGCGTCGTAAAATTTTGGTTACACGTTGCAAGTTTAATTCACTAGCTTATATTATACTATATTGTAGGCAAGTGAGAGTATAAGACGTAGGACAAAGGCATAGTACAACCAAAATAGGGACAAGGTATGCGAAAGTGCATTAGTCATGTCTCGCAAACAAATTGACTAACCCAGAGATAGGAATACAAAGAATAAGAGAAAAGTAGGCTAGGCGACGTAAGCCACAATGGGTGGCTCAGAGCGTTTAAGGGGTCCATGCGTGAACCCCAATGTAAACAATCTCACTTCACATTTTACTCTCAATTACACCAATCACGCAGCCTACTGTGACATAGTAGCACTTATTGGTCGACATCCTCTGCAAATCCAGATTCAGAAGTGTAGAGTGGCCACATAGTGGGAAGCTCTTTTTGCACTTTTTCAAGAAAACAATCTTGCCTGAGTCGTACTTTACGAGGAGGGCTACAGACGTCCCGTTTTTACACAATCTTCTACACTTAGTAGCTGGTTGGTGTGGTTACGAATTTGTGTGGCACACACATTGGAGACTCCGACGTTGGGCCTGTGGTTTAGTGTGCTTTTAAAGTGCCTGTCCCGCCTTCGCACTAGTGAGTATCAATCTCCTTTAGCTGCCCACTAACTTACGTTAGATCCACACCCGTTGCTACTAAGTTGCGGTAGTCTTTTTCGAGTATTGGATGGGAAAGCGTAAAACCCGTGAACCCGAAAACCCTTTTCAAACCGATTCGGAGTGTTTAACGCAAAGGCACGCAAAACTTGATAAACTCCGACACGACCTGTGGTTAACGGTTCTTAAGCAGAAGAAACTCGTTAAGTTAATTCGAGACGAGATTCCTGACTCGTTTAACCACGAAACCCGTAATTTGATTCATTCAACTTCCAATATCTTGTTATATCACATAGACAAGGTGGAAGAGGTCGTAACGAACACTTGGGATCACTCGGTTAAGCGCTTCCAGAACACCAAGGCAACCAAGAAGGCTAGAAACTAGATAGGTTAATTCGAAAGTTTCTAGAATAGGTTCGCATTAAGTTCGATAGCTTAGATTTGTAGTTTTCAGGCTCCGAGTTAAGTTCGATACGTTTTAAGAAAGAGAATTTATTGATTTACACGCTGTGAAGTCCAACTTCTCATGTCTGGTCGTCGTACCAGAGAAGTTGAGCGTGAATCACCAAATCAACGCCCGCGTCAACAAAGTCGAATGAACGACACACCAAACGTAGAGCGAGCCCGCTCTGCGTCACGCACGCGTGTTGCTGCAAGTGCACAACAAGAAGCTGCTAGAGAAGAGAAGCAGAATGTTCAAGGAAACGCTATACCGACGCAAGCGCCAGCTTCTGCTCCGGCGCCTGCCGCACATCCTTCTGCTCCTCAGCAAGGGTTCTACCTGCAGATCCATCCGTCATTCAACAATTGGTGTTAATGATTCAGCAACAGAACTTGCAGTCGCAGGTTCAGCTTCAGACGTTCATGCAGCAGTCACAAGTTCAGTTTAACCAGATGATGAACCGTCAAGGACCCGGTCGAAAGAAGGATCCGCCAACGTATGATGGCAAGTTGAACGAGGACTTGGAGTTGTTTATCTTCTCTACCGAGGACTACTACGCATACAAGCGTGATGTGATGAATGCAAATTCATCGGAATTTGTTGAAGAAATTACATGCAACCTCGGAAAGTCCGTGCAGAACTGGCGTCGTACCATCTTTGCAGTGGAATGTGCCACTGCAGGTGTGAACAAGACGTGGCAACTATTCAAGGAAAAGATGCGTCAACGCTTTAAGCCGAAGGACTTTGAGTACAGCCTTCGAGAGCGTCTTTTCGATCTAAAACAAACTAGCTCAATTCATGAGTACGTGGCAAAGTTCCAGGATCTGCATTCGCAGGCGGAGCTGCCCATCGCGGATCTTGATCAGCGTTTCTACTTCTAGCACGGCCTTCGTGCCGAGACAAGTGCTAAGATTAAGGAAGAGAGTCCAAAAACGCTGGATGAAACAATCAAGATCGCCACGAACTTTGAGTTTGCACATTATGATGGAAAGCCGCCGCGAACTCAAGGACATAATAATTTCTCGAAATCGAGTGAAAACTCGTCGCAGTCATCGAA